>WEIT01018934.1:0-40052 GCA_013389985.1 Dryoscopus gambensis | reverse complement strand
GGACCCGAGCCCGCGGCGGGGCTGTGCCAGGAGCCGCCCCGGCCCGGCCGATGCTCGGTGGGGTCGCGGGAGGGGTGGGTTGCCGGTGTTCCTTCAGGATGCGCAGGGAATGGTCTCCGGGACCCCCGTGGCTGGGATGCAGTGCTGGGTAAAGTCGAGCTGCTGCTGAATAAGTATTTGCATGCTTTTGTTTGTTTAGAATTCTTTTTCTTGTTAACTACTGTGCTTGGTACTTGTTATTTGGTTTGTAGAAAAGAAGCCTGCTGGTGTGTGAGGCTGAGCTCCGAGTGCCCATGTGGCTGCGTGGGACCATGTGCAGTTTGAGGATCCGAGGTGCAGCCAGCTCCCCTCCAGCTGCTGCGCTCCGCTGGTAAGGACCAGGGGGCGCCTGGGATCCCTGAAGACAAAGACAGAGGGTTTGAAGTTGTTCTTTGTAGGCTGAGACACTTCCCCACCACCACCAAAAAACGGAGGAAGGCTCCAAAACCCAAAGTGGGGAGCACTTGGGAGTGTTCCCTTTGTGACCTGCAGGAAGGTGATGTCCCACCTTAGCCTGGTGGTGAAGTAAAGTCAGTCATGTTCTCTTTGGGCAGTTTATTTAAAATTTTCTCTTCTCATGATAAAAGATGCTCCTAAACCAACCTTTAAAATAGCTTCCCCTCGCCCCCTTCCTTCATTTTGACAGTAAAATGTTGTTGTGGTTTATTTTTGTCTCCTAGAAAGAAAAGGGGAACTTTTCAGTTTCATTATTCAGAGAATATTTTCCCATGCATCTTCCTTGAAATCATATTTTCATATGTGGTTGTCACTGATTTGCAGTAAGTCAGACCATTTACACATAAGCAGAGCTTGGGATCTTTGTTTTAGTTTTGTGTTCAGCGTTTTCAAGGTGATGACACAATGCTTGGTCCAGGATACCCACATCATTTTAAACCACTGACAGTGTTTGTCTTACTTCTGGGTTAAGATCTACTGTATTAGTCATCTACACATATACAGTGGGCAAGACACAAGTCTTGTTAATGCTGTTAACATTCACAAAACCCCAAATTTTCAAGCTTGATTAAGGTGATGTTGCAAAGCAAACTATTTAGTAGGAAACAAGTTTCATTCAAGTATTAGCTGCTCATGTCAGCTAGAGTCTATTGGTTTAGTCAAGTGCCACTCGTACTGGTGTTAAATAAGAAATAAAGAAGACACAAACAACTTTCCTGTACGGTGCTGTACAGCAGAATGGATATTTTTAAAAGTGGATGCCTGTTAGTTCTGACAAGGAATACAGAAATAATTTGTGTTCTTTGCTCCTTGGAAGCCATTCTGTTTCCCAGACCTCTTTAGCTGGAATTAAACATTTGTTTTACCGCTGACCTCTCTTGATCCTTTCACATCTTGGTAGCCTACTCCAAGCAGCTGTGTAATTCAGGTGTTTTCCTGCTTGAGAATGGATCACGGCTTTTGTGGCTGCATCTTCTTGAGCATCTCTTTGGGTGGGCCTGGCCCTGCACCACAGAAATGGGAATGGGGCTTTTGGTTCCTTTTCACCGAGACTTGCCTTAGCGTGGTGTTTTTTACATTTTCAACTAGGAATAGCAATTTCCTCTAGTGTGTTATCATCTAACTTTCATTCTGCTGTTTAATTTTGAGTAGCAGTCGTAGCACGTGAAGCTACACTCCTGATGAGTTCTGCCCAAGCTTTGCGTAGTCCAGTAGAAGACTTTGCCCAGCAGAAGCTCTCACGCCTCTGCTGCAGGACATCGCCGTGCCTGATGTGTGTCCCCTGGACAGAGCTGGGACAGACGTAAGTTGCACGATGAAAGCCCCCCCGCCATTCGGCCCGGTTTGTCCCCTCCCAGCCTGAGTGCGGCCGGGGCAGGGTTTGCTCGGGGCGGTGGCGCAGCAGCCGCGGGCCGGGCCCGNAGGCCCCGGGGAGGGCAGGGGAGGGCAGGGGAGGGCGGCGGCCGGCCCGGCACACCCCAGCAGCACCTACCGAGCCCTGCGCATCCCTACGGGCGCCTGCAAATACCTACCGACGCCTAGAGACTGGGCACATTTAGTCTGTGCAAGTGAACAACACCAGAGATTGGTTTCTATGGCCAAAAATCCCCTGAGTGCGTTCCTGAAAGGTGGTGATTGCTCTGGTGGCAGGGCATCGCCTGCTCAAAGCCAGTGGTTGGAATCAATGGCTCTTCACTGCTGAGTGTATTCTGTCTGATTTGCTGTTAGGTTCATTCACTCACCTCTGCAGCTTTGGAGCTTATGCTGAGATTTTTTTATGTTCCTCATGCTTTTTGCCATCAGTCAGGCACGCCCCTCACGTTTCCAGCTCCAGTGACGGGACGGTGGTAAGTNTTGAAAAAGATGTACAGATAGCTACAAGATCTCTGCTTGTATTGATAATACTTTTTGTTATTTTTAAATGCATGTGTTGATCCTCCAGCCATACCCAACCAGTTACAAAACTTAGACTTGCTGATTTGAATTAGAAGACAAAGCTCAGGCAAAACTTCCCTCCTCCAATTAGCACGGTAAAGTCTAGGAAAAGAAACACGTTTTTTTTCCGATGGACTGCTGTGCTCTGGTGTTTGTGCTGAGCACTTGAGTAAATCTTCAGCAAGATAAAGTAAAATACATTGCCCAAGGGGAAATCAATGTTGTTTCATGGTGTGGGGTTTCAGAGCAGCCCTGCTCTCGGTGGCTCGTTGCTGTACTTGGAGCATCCTTTCCCTTTGTCGATGCTGACTCCTGCTGAACCCGGCTGTGCTGTGGCTCTGCAGGCTGTGCACAACAACTCTGCAATCAGATTTGCATATCATTTCCTTCCAGCACAGCAACTCTCTTGGGTCTTGAATTGGTCATTTTCTTTTACCCTCAAAGAAAGATGGTTTAAATTTGTTTCTTGTCTGCTCTGCCATTGTTATCCTGGGTTTGTGCACCATCTCTCTGGCTCTGTTCCAAGCTCTTGTTCAGAGTTGCAGCAGTTATCATATCAATTACTGCAGCTATAGGAGTGGCTCTCCCTACTCCTTTCTGACACCAACATTAGAAGTTTGTACCTTATCTCTGGAAATTCCAGGCTCAAATTTTAATCTGATGTAGTTTACCTGAATATGAACCTTACCCCAGGCCACAAATCTGTTCTTCACATGTGTTTTATGGTAGAGGAGGATTTTCCTGCCTGCCATCGACCCAAAATAATTAAGTAGAACAAACCTGGAATCGATCTGCTTATCTCCCCCATTCTGTATTAATTCTGGATTTTGATTTGACATTAAGAAATATCAGTATGCCTCCACTGACAGGGGCCCAGCGTGGGTGTCTGTGCTCCCTTTCTGCTGGATCTGCAGGGCGCCCTGTAAAGACACCCTGGTTGCTGACACCAGCAGTGCAGGGGACAGCACTGGTTTGTTTACAGGAGAAGGCTTCTACTGTTTGATCTGCTATTACAGAACACTTAGAGCACTATAAAAGCACTTGATCTGCATTGATCTACTCATTCTGGTAATAAAAGCACCATAGAATCTTACTAGGAGTAATTATATATGTACATTGCTTTGTTTATACTCAGATGTTAAAAACACAGCTTGCTAAAAAAACCAAAGACGCACGTGAGTGACACGACCATCAGTAAATGTACAAGTACCTGTTGGAGTTTATAAAGCTTGCTCCATGCATTAAATAAATACAGCAGTCATTTATGCTTTATTTGTGATTCTAGATTAAATATCTCAAAATGCCCACAAAATTCCCTGCACTATTAGCCCCATGCCAGGTTCTCTCCATGGGAGCTAAAAGATCCTTTCTCTTTTCTATGTGGTTACAGAAGAGTTTCTTGTAGCTCCAGTTAGCCTTCCCTGACCTCAGCCCTTCCATTCCTCACAGGTGCCAGGGGGCACTGGGTACAGCTGCCCCACTTCACAGCTCTGGCAGGTACCAGAGCAAGCTCTGGCAGCTGCACGTGCAGGGAGAATCCCGTTCAGTTCCTGCAGATCCAGGGCAAACAGCAACTGCCCAAGAGAATAATGGCTATTCAGTGTGGTGTGGACAGGAGATGGTGCACACTGATTTCATCCTCAGCTGTTCAACTCCAGTGAATCTTCACAAAAACATAGTTTATATAGAGTAAAGAATTCAGTAAAGAATTGTAGCGTGGCCAAATTTGGTCATATTTTCCTGGAAATGGGAAAATATGTCCCAGATGAGGGTAGTTTTCTGCCAATTCAAAATCCCTGCTGTAGCTTATGAAGGCGTCGGAGCTTTTCAAAAGAGCTAAACAACACATACTTTTCCTTACTTTCATTATCTGAATTGGTTTGGTTTTATTCCCTAAAACTTTCCAAATTTGTTAAACCTGCAGCAAATACCCAATCTGGAAAAAAGATCAAAGCTGGAGGTTCTGCAGGGCTGGGCTGCCCCTACAAACAATGTTGTGTAACTGGAACACCAGTAAGAACGTGAAAGCCAGGCTGGTCTCACAGAAACTGCCTTGAGCTGGGCTTGAACAAGTACAGTGCTTTCAATTTTATTTGTTTTTAAAGAAAAATTTTGAAATTTTGCATAATGGTTTATTCATGCCAGCAAGCACCTTGTAATGATGACATTAGTGAAGAAAAGAGAAAGGGAACTAATCTGTAGGAGAAAAGTGAGTTGTTAGGATTCACCCTTTGTGTTTGGAATATCCAGAGGTGGGCTGAACAGAAAGGACCTTGTACTAAATATAAATCACAAACATGGCTGGGTAAGTCTGCTGGGTTGTAAGGATGTAACACCTCCGGAGGGAACAGAACAGGGGAAGGAACCTTCTCTTGTGCAGCTTTTCTGCTGTAAAGCTTGAACTTTGTATGGGAGAAACTGTGATTTCAGACATTTTTATTCAAAGATGTTATCTGTGCCCTGGCTGAATGGGGTGCTGCAGTCTTAGGGAAAGGACAGGAAGTCTGTTTGAGAGAACTTCAGCATGCGGAGTTTAAAGAAACCGTTCGCGTCTTCTGATGGAAGAGAGCTGAACATTAGCAACTCTTGCTGTTTTCAGCTTGTAAAGCTCTTGTGTTCGTAAAGCTGGAAATTTTCTTTCAACGGCATTGGCTGAGGATCTTGTCAAATATTTATTTTAAGAGTATTTTTTAACCCTTGTATAATTGCAGACTTATAACCTCCAAAAAAATCTCCTGCTGCTGGTAATGAAGAAAAAGTGCACATTGGTTAGATAATTGTTCTGGAGGCTTTTTACTGTCTTTTTTTTTTCTACAAATACCATAATCTGTAGACCAGCAGCTGCTCCTCTGAGGTGGGGTTTGCTCTCTTGTCCTGGCTAAGGTGCTGGCTGATGGATTTTCCTGACAGCTGGAGTTGATTCTCAGAAACGGAAGTGGGAAATTGAGAGTGGGATATGAAACATTCTCTGTGTTCCTTTACTGGTTCACCTGAGCTCAGTAATGAGCAGAAGTTATTGGTGAGTCTGACTGCAGTATCTAGGAGAGAGACATGTTCTTAGCAGTGCTTCCCAGTGACTGTGGAATCTCAGAGTTCTGGCTGCAGTCTCCACAGACTGATAGGAGACCCATTTTCTGAGAAGAAACTCAGGATGGCTGAGGAGCTGTGTGGAGCTCAGGTTTTGCTTCAGGTACAAGACAGTAAGCTGTGTCTTACCAGAAACCGATCACTGGAGTAAGAAATCTTTCCTCTGTTGAGACTTTGCGTTTTTGAACTTTTGCAGATCATCCTTCAGATGTAACTCGAGGGAGGTGTCAGGCTCCCTCTTTGCTGTATATTAGCAGTTTCTCTTCTTGAAGGCTCCAGAGCAGCCCATATTGCAATTTCTGTTATTCTTTGCCACTGACAATGTGTGATCACATGTATGTCATGCTACTTGTTTGTGTCCTAATTTACCTCACAAGATAATATTTGGTGTTTTCAAAGGGCTATGAGATTTTTCTGACAGCCTTGAAGAAAAATATTTGTTAAATTAATACTAAACCATACCAGATGGGAAAGATGAGAGGAGAGAAAATAGAGCAGAGTATTTCAAAACTGGGGGTGTACTATGTTCATATTTAAAACTCAATAATTTTCAACTGCTGAATACTACAGGCCGTTTTTTTTAATAATGGGGAAAATAAAAAATCCTGATGTGCTTAAATATTTAATGTTAAGAACTTTAGGGGGATGTTCAATTTATTTTACCTGCAGCTATGCTTGAAGTTCATCCAGTTCCATTGTGATTTGGACTGATGCATTAACTGGTTTGAGAGGCCTAGGTGGTTCTGTGTTGAGAAAGAAAACAGTTTAAAATGGGAACATTCAAGGGAGGGGATGCAGTAGGCTCAGAAGTCAAGATTTCTGCTGTCAAAGCGCTGTGACAGTGACAGTTTGCAATTTTCAAGTGGGCAAGAACAGAAGTCAAAATACAAAAGTACTGCCTGTTCCCACCTGAATCAATTGTGTTTGACTGCACTCGGAGCAGACATGTCCTGTCACACTGTGCCAGGCAGGACAGCACAGGCACAAACACCAGGGGTTGTGCAGCACAGGAGGGACACACTCAGCAGTGGGGGGACACTGCAGAGCCATCCCTGCTCCAGGGACAGCACTTGGGGCAAAGCTCTTGTATAAACAGGTGCCACTTACAGGGGAGAATCAGCTTTTAATTAAGCCATCATGCTGCAATGGCACCAGGGGAAAAAATGGTCTCATTTATTTGCAACAAAGAAGTTAAAATAACAATCCAGATTCCTTTTTTTAGTCAGTGCTAAGATTGGCTTTTGACTTCCTGTTCTCTAATGGGAGGGATTAGGCCCTTTATTTTTGAAAGATACTGAGCCAATTCTTGTTACAAAATTCCAGTACTGAGATCAAATGAATGAACAAAAACAACTAGAAAAAACTTGATTTGTCAGAGAGGCACTTTCATTAGTGCTCTCGTCTCTTTTCTGTCATAGGAATTGTTTTTAAGCTATAATTGGATCGCACGGACAAAAGCTTCTGGCTACATATGTAAAGATTTGTAAAATGCTGCCTTTCTGTAAGCTGGTCTGATCTGTGCCAGAAAATAGGAACCAGAGCTCCTCCCCCGAGTCAGTGCCGGGGACTATTGGTTAGTTCAGCTGGAAATGCACTCTGCAGCACACGGGTGCTGGCTCTGATGCTTTCTCTTGAAAAGCAGGAAAAATCTTCCTTCGGCAGCGTTTTACATAACACTGCCCTGTGCAGAGTTCAGGTGAATTACTTACGGAGCAGGTATTTGCTGGCACCAGTCAGCAGCAGGAATTGTCTCCCCACCCCACGTCCCTCTGCTGCTCCCGTAAGGAATGCAGGAGCAGAGCTGCTGCTCACCCTGTGATGGAAGTGTTTGCATGTTCCTGCAGCAGAGCTGCTGCTCACACACGGATGGAAGAAGTGCTTGCATGTCACACCGCAGCTCTGCAGGCCTGGCTGCTGGGGCAGGGGGGGTGGCTGCAGCTGCAGCAGCTTTGCTGTCCGTGCTTGCATTTCTGTCTGCAGTGCAGGCTCAGTGCCACATTTGCACTGCAGACCAGGCTGGGTGTGCTCAGTGTTACAAAACAAGCCGTGTGAAATACTTACGGTTCAGGGCTCCTCTTCACAAACCTGGGCTGTGCTGCTGCTGCCAGTTCTTCAAAACCCCAAAGCAAGGAAATGATAAAAGCTAAGCTTGGCTGCTGTGTCCGTGGTGTGAAGGCCCCCGGGCCTGCAGGGCACCCCTGTGAAAGGTGCTCTTGGGTCCCTCGGCAGAATCTCCGCCTGGATTTCCCTGCAGGTGTCCCAGCTGCGACCGTAACTTTGTTACAGGCGTGCCATTCATACAGCTGGTGTTAAGAGAAAATAACCACCTTTCCCAAATACTAGAACTGCTTTGCTAGGGAAAGCTGACTCTGTTTCCGGTTTCAGGGTTTCTTTGGTTATACTGTTTTTCTCAGTTTGTGCTCTACCAGCTACACGTTATATTCCAGCTGAGATGAGGAAACATCCTGCAGGATGTATGATGTTAGTGTTAAACATTTCAAATGGATTTTAGTACACTGAGAATTTCTATTCTTGCCAGCCATAGTTGTGGTGAGCATGTTGGGAACTTTGTTTTACCATATTTCTGTGGATTATTGTCTCCAAGCATGGTATGCTCCACTTCTTACTGCTGTAACCATGTAATAGATACTTTTGGAACAGTGTCCCATCAGAGGAATGTCTGTGGAAATTGTGCTCTCAGTGCGACAAAACCAAAAACTTCTGTCTTTATTTTGTTCCTATTTTTATTTCTGCACAGGAAAGAAAAAAAAAAAAGCCATAAAATTATTATCTGTTTACAAACATTTTACTTTATAAAACAAGTTCATAATTTATACTCAGGATTCAATTGGGGTTGAAAATCACTGCAGCTGTCTTCATGCAAGCTGTTCTGTCTCTGAGCTTCCAGTTTAATGTATGCAGTCTGCCACATTAATTCTTGAAGTAGCTCTTAAGTGGGAAGCTGTAAAAGGGATGATCTTGGACCAACATACTTTTGAAAATAGGAGACACTCATCTTTGGTTCCTCGTGTCCAAATGGGCTCAAGTAAATAAGCCATTTTATAGTAGCCTTCAGAATCGTGAAAGGTGTTAATAAAATCTCTACAACTTTTGTAGTACAGGGAAAGCTACTCATAAAGTGAATTCAAGTCTCTGGAAAAAAGGGCCTTAAGGAAGAAAGGGAGGGCAGTAATACTTAACCATATGGGTTTCATTAATGTGGGAATGAGTGAAGTGTTGGAAATGCAAAGTGAATTCAAGAAACACCTGGGCTCCTTTGTGCAGAGGGAAGAGCTGGACTGGAAGTAAAAGGGCATGAACGAGAAGGATCTGGGACCAGGCGAAGGGTTTTTCAGTCTAACAAATGCCTTGTGGTCAGGTGTTTGTGGCATCAGTATGTGCTGCTAATGTCCTTTTTCTAGCTCTGTGTGACTTTTGGGGCAAAGTACTGATCTTCCTTAGTTTCCCAGGCAGTGAGAAGTAAGGGGTTTGCTCTGTAAATCTAATTTTTGAAAAAAACCGGATTTAACCCTTGCCTGTTTCCCAGAATGGAGCACATTCCATCACTGGTCCCACCGCTCCCGGCCGGGCCCACGTCCGTGGCCTCGGGCACTCCGGCTGATGTGGCGGCGTTGCGGGGAAGGGGCTTTGTGCGGAGCAGCGGCAGCTCCGTGCGCGCCCACGGGCACCTCTGCGCATCCCCGCGCATCCCTGCGGGCACCTCTGCGCATCCCCGCGCATCCCCGCGCATCCCCGCGCATCCCTGCGGGCACCTCTGCGCATCCCCGCGCATCCCCGCGCATCCCCGCNTCGCTGCCCGCACCCCCGGGCTCCGGCTGGCCCCGATTTCCCAGCGCCGCCGTTCCAAGGCAGCGGTGCTGAGCAGCCTGTTCTACACAGGTGCCTCTGGGGTGAATGGTGAGAGCGAGGGGCTGTGCGGCTGAAAGGAAAATCCAGATAACCCCGAGTTTATGGCTCGGTTGGGTCGGGTTTCTCCTCTCTCGCTTCTGAGGAGTCTTTCCTCAGCAGTGACATTTTTCCTGTGGTAACAAACGCAGCCGAGCAGATGGCGAGTGTGAACACACGGACTGCGGCTCTGCCTGGAGTCGGGAACAGGGAGCAGGGCTGGCGCTGCCTCCCAGTTTCCAGGAGTGTTTACAAGTTAATGGACTTGTTCCACTCGAAATAACCCATGGTATGTGCTGGGGTCAGCGGTCAAGAGATCCTTTAGGAGTAATCGAGGAAAGCAGGAGGTTTTTAGATACTGAGCTTGTGGGATTTTTCCCTGTGGCTGATTGTAGCACATTTGTCTTCAATATGAAACTGCTAAGAGAGGTAGAAGGAACAACAGTGGATAGCAACATGCAGCCTTCACCTGGAGGAGCCACCGAGAAAGATGGAAAGGGACTATTTAAAAGGGCCTAGAGTGACAGGACAGGGGGCAACAGCCAGAGGGCAATGTTAGATGGGATACTGGGAAGAAATTCTTCGCTGTGAGGGTGGTGATGCCCTGGCACAGGTTGCCCAGAGAAGCTGTGGCTGGAATCCCTGGAAATGTTCAAGGACAGGTTGGACAGGGCTTGGAGCAACCTGGGATAGTGGTTTTGGTGGAGCTCGCGTAAGATATTCCTCACTTCCACAGCAGTTTGGTCAAACAGGACTGAAGGCCAGGTTCCTGTAGGGTACCTCACTTAGCTCACCTTTGCCTTGAAATGTAAGGTCACAGCTTCTGGGAAAGACCAAATTACTCGCTCTGAATGTGCACAAATGTATCTTTAACACCTAAATGCTGCCTGCGATTTACTGTACTCTTTAGGAAGGCTTCTCTCCGAGTAAGGCGCTGTCCTGTGCCTTGGGATGAGCTGTGAGCACAGCGGGGGCCTGGGGGCACAGCGGGTCCTGGCTCCCTGGGGGAGGTGCGGCTCTGCTGCAGCTGTGGTGTGGTTACGGGGCCGTGGGCGTGGGGTCACACCGTGGTTACACCGCGGTTACACTGTGGTTACACCGCGGTTACACCGTGGTTACACCGTGTTCACACCGCGTGTGCGCGCTCCCGCTCCCGGCAGCGCGCGCTCCGAACGGAGCCTGCCCGGCCCGGCGCTTCATTGGGCTCCGGGGCTGTGTGACATCATTGGCAGCCAATCGGGGAGTGCTTTAGCGCAGAGTTTAAAGCTCTTTCATAATATATTTATATTCAGTGCAGATATTTTTGGGCTTCAGTAGCATTCATTTTGTCGCAGAGTCCATGTGTCAATATGGCTTGGGGAAAAAAAAAGAAAGGTATGAGCATAGCACGTTTGCCCTTGGTTTTGCACTTCAGCCGTGCACCGAGACGCCGTAGGCATCCATTTCTCACTTAGGCTGGTCTGGGGCGTGCTCCCTGCTGGGCTGCGCCTGCCAGGATTGCCCACTGCTGTGGCTCGCCGGGAGCAGACATGCAGGACATGCGTCTGTCCGTGTGCACCAGCCCGAGCCCCGGCAGCCGCGGCTCCCCTCGCTCCTCCCGGCCGGGATGGCTGCGCCTGGGCCGGGTTTGGGTGCCCTCGGGCTCCCGTGCCCTCCCCAGCCCCGGTGTGCTGGCACGCAGACTGTGATTCCCTGCTAGTTGACATGACTTAAAGGAGAACTGTTCCCTGACAGTATCTCTTCCAGAAAAGTCTGGGTAATCCATGCAACCCCCCCACTATTCCTGTTTAACTCTTTCCTTTCCCGAGTGCCCTCTGTAGCAGGACCTTGTGGGATTGCCAAACTAGTCTAATTTCCAGCCCAGAAGACAAAACAGTATTTCTTTTTACAAAAACAGAAACAGAGGCTTGTATCTGGAGTGGGACTATCTGGGCTGTTCTTCTCCCGCCTAAGCACTGTCTGTGCTCTTGTCAGGTTGCTAAAAGTCACATATTCACATACGATGGGCCTGCAAAGTGTAAAAGTGCAGTGCTGACTTCTTCAGCCTCTTGGGATCCCAAATATTTTATGTGCTCCTGAGCAAGAGGCTTGGGAAGAAGTCTTTCAGGTGCTGTCTATCTCTAGCAGGCTGCTCAGTGTTCATAAAGGATTTAGAAAATGAGGCATACAATGAGGTGAGAAAGCTTGTTGACACGGTTGTTTTGAGATCACAAAAGGGAATGCCAACTGCAGAGAGTTGCAGACAGGCCTTGCAACATTGAGAGACTGAGAGAAAACTCTAGCCAAAACAAGGTATCAATAAATTATGATGCAAATGGGGCTGATGAGAGGGAGCCTCACATGAGTGGTGTTGGTCTGGGAACCAGCATTTTTCATTAAAGGAAGAGATCATGAAGTAATCCAGATGGCCTCAGGAAAACCTTCAGCTCACAGGTCAGTTACGGGCAAGAAAGAATTGAAAGTTAGGAACTATTAGGAAAAGTACAAAGACAGAAAATCAAAACCATCTTGTGCCCCTTCTACATCTGTGGTTTTATCTTTAACTTCGGCTGACATTCTGATCCTGTTGTAGCAGGACTAGAAAAAGCATCTGGAGCAGGAGTTGGGAACCACATCCCTTTGGGAAACAGCTAAACAGATTTTAGTCTTCTCTTTTCCACACTCAACAAGCATCCACTAGAGTTTTGGAAATGCAAAATTGCATGACACAGTAAGTAGAAATTATCAAGAAATAGTCTCTAAATGAACTAAGGGAGGGTTTTTGACGTGTGATGTATGGAACTCACAACGTTTGGAACTCACTGTTGCACTTGTAACTGAAAGATGATTTATATATGTTAAATTCTATCAAAGTAATTTAGCAAACTTATCTTTCTATTTCTAGGAACTCTTATGCTGCAAATTCCTGTAAGTTAGGGGAGTATTTCAGGCAGGAATGCTGCATACTTGCCCTGTTTTTATAGTCTAAGCATCAGCTGTTGGTCTCAGCTGGAAACAAGCTCCTCAGCTTTGGCTGGACAGTGAAGGCATGCTGGCTATTCTTGTATTTGTGGGCAAATTTCTGTTGTACCACCACAGAACTGCATCCCAGCTGCTCACTAGAGGTTGACATACAAGCCAGCCCTCACTGATCCTTATTTCCTGCTGTATTACTCTTGGAAAATGTGTGTAATTTTCCATCTCCTGTGACTTGTGGGTGGGCGAGTCTCTGTTTGTCTGAATGCCTTCCCAATGAGCATTAGAATATTGCGTCTTTTGCCAGGCTAAATCTAATACTTCCAGTTTTGCCACATTTGCGGGATCTGCCGGAGTGTCCAAGGTGCTTTCCATCCCCAGTCCTGCTCTTCCTCAGGCTGAGGGAACCAGCAGGCTCAGCCTCTGCTGGTGAGCGTGTCCAGCCCTCTGAGCTGCCGACCGTGCTCCCGCTGGGCCTGCTCTCCTGGCCCGGGAGCCCCAGAGCAGCCGCCGGCCTCGACTGAGCGGGCACTCCCTCCCCCTGGCCGTGCTCGCCCCGTCCCGGCTCTGTCCCCTCTCCCCCCGGAGCCTGCTGGCTCGGGGCAGCTGCTGCTCTCTGAGAGCTGCCTTCTTCCAGCTGGTAATTCGGGTCACCGACCACTGCTCACCCTTATTAGATTATGCTGACTCCTTCTGATCACCTCCTTTACTTTGGAGTGCTGGAAATGGATTCCAAAAGGTTTTACTCCATATTTTTGTTGGGACTGAGGTTAGGCTGAACATCCTGTAGCTCTTCCTCCTCAGTCTTCTGGAAGCTGAGCATGACATTTGGCTTTTTTCCAGTCATCAAGAACCTGCTCTGATTGCCCTGACATTTAAGCTGATTGACAGACAGCTTTAGCATCCCCAAACACATCTGTCTGGTCCCAAAGGTTTTGTTAGAGTTTGTTGGATTTGGGTTTTTTTCCTGTTTTTACCAGGTTGCTGTAATAGTCTCTCTTTGGTTCTGCCTGTCTTAGGCACTTCCTCAGATTGTGCCACTAGACAGGGACCTGGGAATCTGGGAGCAGAGCTGGCAAAAAAACCAGGGCAAAGAATGCATGGAGTTACCTTACTGATGAAATGAGGATAGTTGTGGTAGAAGGGAGCTGTGAAAGTCTCTGCCCGTGCTGCTCCTGAAGGTGGAAATGCTCAGTGTGTCGGTTTTTATTTATCTTAGTTTGTCTCATTCCTGGTTTCACTCCTGTTCCCTTTTGGCTTTCCTGAAGCTGAGCACGAGGCAGTTGGGAGGCTGGGCGTGCCACAGCCAGGGCACAGACACTGATTGTCACACCAGCCACAGACGGGAACAAAACATCCGCAGAGCTTCTGTTTGGAAGGACACGCTCCTTCTGGCAGCAGCCTCTTGGGGAAATGGTTCTATTAGTCAGGAGCTGAATCCATCACCTGCTGCCTCACAGACCAAACACCAAGTCTGGGACTGTACACTCAGAACACATTTTGCAGTGAGTTCCTGAATGCTGTCGCATCTCTGCTGCATCCCACACTTGTGTATGCATCCTTGTTTTCTGTCTCCTTACCAAGCAGCCAACGAACTGCACCTTCCCAAGGCTTCAGCAAGATTATTGATTTGTGCAGATCATTACCGCAGCTGTTGAACAGATCTGAAGAGATTGAGGGTAAAAAGGGGGGACATGGTTGTTGTTTTTTCTCCTGTCCTTTTTCTAAATTGTCTTGACTTCATGTACCTCATTATTATTTATGAAATACAAATAACTCTGGCAGATTTTTTCTATTTTCATGGTATTGTACTTCACAAGGGAAGCCTGATTTATCCTTGCCTTGAGGAAATTATATGTTGTAAGTAAAAGGTTGTCATTAATGACCAGTTTCAGCCAACAGGATCTATGTGATGCTTTCTGGAACTTGCATGGAATTGACTTTGATCCAAAGTGCTCACACAGAGATGTTTAGAACAACAGGAAGGAAAGGACTTTTGTGTTTCTTCAGAAAGAAAATTCTGCAGCTTGTGTTCCTCATTCAGTCACATTTTGGGCTTGCAGAGCGTAGTTTGATTTCTCTACCTGTGATAGAAAAGGTGTTGCATATGGAGAATGGACTCTAACTCCTGCAAGGAATTCTGGGTGAGGGAAAGCAAAAATTGGGCTCCAAGGCTTGTGCTTGGAAAGTTGGAGTGGTTTGACATTGCTGTGTTTGCCTTAGGACAGAAACTCTCCTGTCCTGAAGAGAATTTCCACCAGGATGTGATGTAACCTGGAAGTGATCGCCTTTTTGACCCAGCTTTGCTGTTCTGAGGCTGGGTTGCAGTTCTCAGTGACCACTCTGCTCTTAAGTGGGTCATTTTCTCACTGCTCTGTGTGTTTGCTGTGTCAGCTGGGACCTGGTTCTTGGGGGCTTCTCCAGGGTGCTTTTAGTGCCTTCCACAGTGCATCACACAATTTGTCTCCCTGGATAATTTGGCCTGTTAAAATGCAGCTGCCTGAAGTCTCTAAAACTGCCACCAGAAGTTTTAATCTTCCAGGCATGATTCTACATGCCAGTGCTCTTATTTACCTGCAAGTGCAGAGTTGTGTGTACTTGATTTTTCAAAAGCTCTTGCAAATGTTTTAATCCTTTCATAACTACTATTTGATCAGGCCTCATCTGAACATGCTATGCTGCTTTCCGAATGCTAAATTCCTCTGTAATTCCTTTAATCTTTATTTTCTCAGTTTATTCCCCCATTGCTGGATCTTTACATAAGTTAATAGAATACAGGGGCAGCTCAAGAGAGATCTGCGTCCAGCGGCCAGCTGTGATCTGGCCTTTATGAGATGGTGGCACACAGGAATCGAGTGATCTGGCAAAAAGCTCTTTGCTTCTACTTAAACCTTTCTCTTTCAATCACTTCAAGAGCCTTTGGAATTTCAAGACATTTCCTCCCTCTTCCCCACCTTCCCTTCCTGCTTAGCAGGCAACCACCTCACTTCTCCTTTGTTTCCCAGCAGCCTGACCACAAAGGAATTATTTCATCTGCAGACTGCGAGATGTGCACAGCACAGAGATTCCTCCTGCCCTGTGTGACTTTTGTCCCACTGTGGAAAAGCTTCCCTTGGGCCCCTCCTTGGAAAACGCTGTGTGGACTAGGAGCTTTGGCTCTCATTTCCCAGTGATTCAGCAGCTGTACCTCAGGTAAGAGGGAAGTAGTTTCTTTAACTCAGGCTGGTAACAAGAGGTCCTCCATGAGTTTGGTGGATGCAAGCAGAGGAGTGGTTTTGGAAGTGGTTATGGCACAGTTCTGGGAAGTCACCCCCAAAAATGCCCCATGTCAAGGGGGTATAGAGAAAGCATGTGGTGGTATCTGCAGGTCAGAGGGGAGGTGTATCTGTGAGCCAAAACACCTGTACTATTATATAAATAGTAAGGGATTAGTCATCAAAGCATCAGATTTACTATCGCAGGGATCTAAAAAAATTGTAAATTCTCATTGCAACTGTGGCATCATCTTTTCAGAGGAATTTTGGATACTAAGTGCTAATACTCTCAAGTAACTGGTTATGAACTGGAGCGGGACAGTGGTTTCAGGAGCTGTGGGGAATCCAGAGGCTGCTTTTAAGGCACGGTGGAGAGACTGTGCCCATAATGAAGTGGATTGCTCTGGCCAGTGCTTTCTGCAAACAGACTGGCACCCAGCTCGTTAAGCCTAATTACTGTAATTCACAGCACTACTGCTGCCCGTTTTCTCCTGGTGTGACCACTGGCAGTGTTGCCCTAGAAATGAGGGACAGATTATTTTACTTGGGAAATTGGAGTGATCTGTAACTTTTCCTTCTTTCTACTTTTATTTTGGGGAAGACAATGACAGTGTCCATGAATTATTACAGCTGGATGTTCTCACAGCTTCTTTGCTTCAGGCTTTTTGTCCTTTCTGTTTCACAGAGGTGCAGGTCATCACTAGTAGCACTTCCATGATCAGTTCTTCGTGTTGTCTTACCCAGTGCTTGTGGACGTTGGTTTGAGGAGGCTGTGAGTCTGAGAAGAAAAAACCTTGGGTTTGTGTTACATTGTAAGTTGTAGCATTGTGCCCATGGGAAGGAGGTGATGAAAAACACAGAGGAGAATTGCACATAAATACATGGGAGGATTTAATCTAAATAGCAAACTGGCCTCTGGAAACGGAAACAGGTGAAGTTTAGAGCCTGGAGAGCATCAGCCTCGTGGGAGAGACAGGCTCCTTCTTTTCCATCGAGGCTGGGATTTTCGCTAGAGGTTTGGATTGCTGCGCTACAGAAAAAATGATTTTATCTCCTCAATTCGGGATTAATCAATTATTTGAATCCTTAAAAACCCCAGAAGCAACCCCAAATTCCTTTCTGTATTTCCTCTGTAGTCAGTATTTTCAAGTGGTACCAATTCATTTGCATTTCTCTGTGCTTTAAAACTAATTTCCCCTGTGTTCTACTCTATTTTTATCTGTTCAGTATTAACTCAGCTAAGATGATTGCCAAATCTGTAGAATCAGGTATGAGAGTAAACATCTTCACATTTTCAGCATTGCTTACAAAGTCAGATATTATTACTGGAGAGCAACTTCAGTTCTGAGATGACAATTCCACCCCCTTGTCTCTCTTACCAGACAATTCCCTCAAGTATTATTTCCTGTTCTTGAGCAAGAAGCTGAATTTCTGCCCTGTTTCTGTTTCAGACATCCCGTGCCAGCACCTCACCCCCGACCTGCCAGAGCCCTCCCCAGCTGAAGGCTTTCTTCCTGGGAACTGTGTAGGTACCCAAATCAAAGTAAGTAATTTTTGATAACCAAGAGGTTTCTAGGAAATGTGCCAGGGTTTATTCTTAATGGTTCATACTTGAGGACATTATGACTCTGTTACATCTCAGGTCTTTGGCTGGCAGCTCTCAGGGAAAGCACAGATTTCTGACCCTGTTGTAGCTTTGTGGAGAGGGAACACTTATTCCAATATTTGATCCCAGGAGTTTGCACTCGGTTGTTGAACTTCCCAAATCAGTCAAGACAATGTCCAAAAGCTCACTTTGGTTACCTTCATGTTTTATATCTGAAATGATCAGGGGGTTGGAGAGTGCTCTAGTGCAGCCTGTCAAACCTGCCAGTGCTGTGCCAACGCTGGCAGCTTCACAAACGCTCAGATTTTGCAAGAGAATATGAAGTCAATGGCAGAATTTTAAAATGCCATAAACGACATGTGGCTCAAGCTTCCAGCACACTCTGCACTGGGAGCAGTGTTTTACAAGCTGTTGTGTGATATAACCTGGATGATATAAATAAACTTTCTGTGCAGCTGTTCTGGACCATTGGATGTGCTGTTTTGCAATGTGGGTATGATTTAGCCAGGACCAGCAGCAGCACAGCCCATCCCCGCACCTGTAGCATTTTTAAATGTTTTTTACTTCAAAATAGGCCTAGGAAAACTAAACCCCCTTAGTTCTCTGAGTAAGGAACAGAGGAGGGGATGTACCTTTTAGATGATTGGCTTTGCATCAAGCACAATATGGAGAAATGGAAAAAAATGCTTGTTTTAAAAATGCCTCTGAAAAAGCTCAAGATGGAGAACCCTCTGCAAAATGTGTAAAGGGAAAAAAAAGGCCAAGCTTATGGAGAAAGTAAAGCTGCATGGCTGTAACCATGGAGACCAAAGCTCTTCTGATGCAGAAATAAATGAACACAACCTTTTCATATTTATTAGTGGGACTGATGATGAAAGATAAAGTCAAATTAAAATATAAAGCAATAGAGACAGAGCGAGTGGCTGTCTCTGCCCCTGCAATGCAGGTTATTGTAATGGATCATCACAAATGGGCTGGGGTTACAGAGAGGCACATCAGTTACAAAAGGAACAAAATACTCCTAGTTATAGTAACCTGTTTATCCAAATCAGCTTCTTTATTAACAAAACTGGAGAGACAATGCACACGACATATTCCTGAAATCTTCTGGTTCTGACAAAAATGGAAATGACTTTGTTTTGATACCATAGCTGTGTATGAAATGTGTGTTCTACACAATGGGAAACTTTCCTGTAACTGCACTACTATTTGAAACCTGCTAATTTCTTAGTGGCAAGAATGACAGAATTTTCCTATACACATACTGAGTGAGTATTCAGGTTTGTCATGAAAATACAAGTCAAAGGGTCAAGTACTGACTGGTGAGTGGCTGTTACAGAGCTGTCACCGCCGGAGCGAGGGACAGCAGCAGCAAATGGCACGGGAGCTGGTTTCAGTGAGAGTCAGAGCTCGTGCAATGAACCTTCACTGCGCCTCTCTGGCATCAGGCTGCAGAAATGTTTTGATTGAGCAGCAATCCCAGAGAGGGGAAGGATTCAGCCACAGCCCAACAGGAAGGTGCTGAGCGGGAAGGGTGGCTTCGGGCTGTGATACAGGGCCAGAGAACTGCAGTTCACAAAGCTGCCTGTGTGTCCCTGCCGGGCAATCCCTGCTCAGGGGCTGTGCCTCGGCGGGGCAGAGGGCAGGGGAAGGAAGGAGGAGCACCCTGGAAGCGGGAGGAAAAGCCAGGAAAGTCGGACCACAGCACCTCAGTGCAGCCTGTGTGTGAACAGGGCTTCAACATCCCAGCTCTGCCTGACACCCGACAGCTACAGCACCAACCCCAGCTGTGCAAGGGGCTGCTGCTGCCTCAGCACCCCACGGTGTCCCCACGGGTGTCCCCACAGGTACCAGGGCACAGCTGAGCAGCTGTGGGGCTGGGAACGCCGTCTGTGCCCATAACCTGCACTGCAGCCGCGGCATCGCAGAGCACAGCTCAAGCACAAAATGCACTTTCCTTCAATCCAGGAACAGCGGCTGGACACTGGACACACGAAGTCCTTGCTCTGAGCAGAGTCCTGCTGGTCCTTGTGCCGCGGTGCTCCCGAAGCCCCGGGAAGCTCCCGCAGCCCCGGGACCCAGCGCAGGGCCAGTGTCGGCTCCAGCGGCTCCTCTGCGAGCGCGCTGGGAGGGGCTGGGGATCTGCTCCAGACCTGCAGGGCGGCTGTGAAATGTGGGCAACTTCCAGCCACGAAGTTAATGGTACGATATCCTAAATTACACACATTGGGTTAAGGTTCTTCCAGTTTTACTGGGCTATTTTCTTCCCCTTTCTGACTTCCTCAAAAGTGCGGTTAGCCTCAAATCTGGAGAGGGATCCGTGCCCAGCCTCAAAGCCAGATTTGAGGAGTAACCGGTTTGAAATACTAGAAAGTTTATGCCAAGACTTAAAATAACCACCCTCCATCCTTCTTGATATTCTGGTAAGAGAATGGTTGTGTGCAAGACCTTTAATTTAATCACAGTGTAAAATGGCATTTCCTGGAATTTTCTGGCAAATGAAACACACCTGAAGAGTTCACATTTCAGTCTTACTATTCACTGACTACACCCAGGAGTTCAGAATACTGAAATTTGATTTTTAACTACAGAGCTTGCTAATATTTAATTTACCTTGCCAGGTACTGAGACAAATGTGATGCTCGTTGATAAAAGAGTACCAAATTGTTTATGTTGTTGCTAAAGAAATAAAGGATGCTGTACTCTGGTTTTAAGTTTTTTAAAAAGATATTTGTAACATCCCTTAAAGCCAAGAAGGACACAAGTAACTTCTTAAATGTCCGAATTTTCAGCCAGCAGCTTCCTGTGGCACAGCAGGAGCAAGGAACCCAACCAGGTTTTCTTAGAAAGGACTCAGCTTTTCCAGAACTCCCTGCCTGGTGGTGTTGGGACACAGATTGCCAACCCACCGACAGCTCTGAGTGGGAGGTAACAAACTCTCACCTGACGGACTGGGAAGTTATTCTTGATTGAGTAGTCTGGAAAGCCTGCTCACAAAATGAGTTATGGCTCAGCTTTTCTTTGAAAGCAGAGAAACACAAGGAGCTCTTTTGCTGATGTAAATGCCAAAGAGTCTTTCCAGTATTGTTCTTCAAACACATCTTGTACTGGAGTCCAGAGCTGGGAGCCAGCCAGTCCAACCTCCACTCCTCTGAGGTAAAAAAGCACAACAAAGGTGGGGAAAGAACGAGACAAATCTAAATCATCTCCCCCTGCAGGTACCTGGTTTCAGTCATCAGTTCACACGCAGAACTGCCCACTCCAAATCAGCAGCACCTGGGGCACAGAGCCCCAGCTCTGGCTCCAGGGCACGTACAGCTCTACCCACTCCTGCCCTCCAGCCTCAAATGTCTGCACAAAACTGCTGGGAAATAGCTTTGCTGAGTAAAATGTTGGAACACCCAGAACAACGTCCTCCTTCAGAGCATCAGTGCAAGTTCCACAGGTCAGTTTAGTTCTGGTACAGGATCAAACAGCAGGCACTTGGATTTGTGAGCTGTGCTTAAACCCAACTCCCCACTGTACTGAAGAACAGTTTTGTTCTCATCACATCAGATCCCCTCGGTGAATCCCCTCCCCAGGGGGCTGGCTCAGCTGGCAGCCCCCTGCACAGGGGCACACTGCAGGCCTGCCCTGCCCAAACCAATCAGTTTTAACAAACTCAGTTTTAGTTTTTCTGCTGTTCCAATCACTTTACCTTCCAGGCCGGCCCAGGCCTGTGCTCCTCCCCGTGGGCACGGTCACTGCTCCAAAGCACCGCCCTCCTGGCCCTCAGGCCCCGTGCTCCAGACACACACGGAAGGGTTTTCCAGCTGAAGGCAAATCTCCGTTCATCGAGGAATTCACAGACCTTGTTTCCCCAGGATGCAGAACGGGTAAACCAGTACAATGCTATTTATAAATCTGTTTCACAGCACTGAACAGGAGCAACACATTTCAGCCCAAGGTATTCTGCAGATTTTCAATAACGTTGAAGGAGGTAAGTATTCAGGTAAGTACTAAACAGAGGCCCCAGCAGGGCTCAGGTGCACTTGGAAAAACAAAGGCAAAAAAGAAGGAATGAATATAGTGAGGTGGGATTTACCAACCAGGAATGTAGCACTTGCATGTAATAAAGCAAATATTTACATTAAGCACAATACAGCAATTTATTTAGATGCTTAAATGAAGAATACAAAGGGAAATAAAGATCACAAAATTATACATACTACAACAGTGTGTATATATTAGATGGTATAAATGAATACAACACCTTGGTGGTGTTAACTAAAGATAAAACTAAATATCCAAACCCAGCACTTTGTCTCAGTGTGCTGCTTCAACACAATACACTTTTATACAGATCTAAAAGGTGTCAAAATTAGTAGCTGCAAACTTGTTTCTTGCATGTGATTTTTCTTTTTTAGCTTCAAAGATTTCAGAAAATGGCTCTGAAATATGTTTGTCATCAGTTGTCATGTCAAGGATATTCAGAACAAGAAAATTCTATAATACAACAGAGCCCAGATATATTTTTATGTTGCTGGCCTCTGGTTGGAGATTGTACAAGGTTATGTGCAAAAACTAAGTTTGTCAAAATTGATACTAGAGCAGTCTCAAGCTTTGCTAGGGAAACTAGGTACAGCATTTATTACACAGCAGGGCAACACTAAAAAAGAGAAACAGATCTATGATGGGTACACAAGAACAGTTCCATAAGCTTCACTTGAATAGGTCTAAAAGACTGTACAAATATACATTTCAACTATTCAGAATGATACATGAAAACTCCATTTCCCCAGAGTCTGCTATACAGGGCACCAGGTCACTGGCACAGCGCTACCAGAGAGGGGCCTCTTGGAAAGACACAACTCAACATGGACAAGGTGAAAGGAGGGTTGAAAATGCAGATAAAATAATCCTCTGCTTTTCTCTGTGTGCATTCTGGAGCCACCAGCGTATCCATTTTCACATTAAGTTACTGTGCTCATCCCAGCAGGAACTCCCCAGCCCCTGGGCCAGCAGATCTGTACACGACCCGGGCAGCAGCTGTGCCAGGCCGGGCCGTGCCCCGCACAGGAGCAGCTGGGAGCGGAGCAGCGCCCGGCAGCGCCGCCCGCGGGCAGAGCCGCTCACGCCTGCTGGCTGCTGAGCTCCACCCCGGGCAGGCTGCCGTGCATGGGCTCGGCCCCCACGGCCCCGAAGCCCTCGCCGTCCTCGCTGTCCATTGTGCTGCTCTGCCACTCCATCTGCTCGCTGGCCAGGCTCTCCTCCAGCTCGGAGGTGTTTTTCCATTGTGACTGGTCCTTGGACCAAAACCCTTCTACTTTTCCATAGGAACGATTCTTCCACTTTGACTGTTCTTCCTCACTTTCAGATCCACCCCCCTTGGCCTCCACAGTGGGTTTACTGCTCCCAGCATCTTCGCTTTGGGAAGATTCATCTGTCCACACTTCTGGTTTTACCTCCAATGCATTATCTTCAAAATCCGAAACCTGCTGGGAACCAGGCCCGCTTTCAGACTGGGAAGCTCCATCTTTCCATTCCACTGCATCATCTTGGTCATCCTGATCCCCTTCACTATCTGAAACATCACCTACCAGTTTTGTTGGCTCTTGAGCAGAAATCATCTCTTCGTATTTAGAGCTTTCCTCTTGTTTTTGATCAGCCTTCTCTGGAGACTGTAACATGTTGTCCCCCATGATTTCCTTGGCTATGCTGTTCTCGGGGTTCTGCACTGTGCAGTCGGACGAGGGTTTCCCACCGATGTCAGCGACGCGCTGGCCGAAGGGACTTCGGCTCTCGTTGTATTCCTCTTCTAGGTTTTCATAGCTGTCTGAGGAACTGTCGTCTTTTTCTAAGTTGATTTTTTTATCAACAGTCTTACTGACATTGACTCTGGAATTCTTCTCGTCGTGGTTTTCAAACAGCCATTCAGCATCAAAATCCATCTCGTGTTTGACTTTGTTCAGCTCTTTCATGTTGAAGCCCAGCAGCACACCAGGTTTGTATTTTTCACAATCCCTAACACATTTCTTCCTTTTGTTACTAAAGTGAGATGCGATATCAGATTTCCAGAGCCACAAACTGGCTGCCAGCTTTTCGATCTCTCTCCGAGTGGGGTAGGGCTGCTTATTGAAATATTTTGTAAGAAATGTTTTTCTGGCTTCATATGAATCATCTTCGTGACCCTTGGGGTCCAGTGCTAGAACTACAGGTTCTTCAGGCTTCTCCTCAAAGGCAGAGGGGGAGTCATCGTCATCCATCTTCCTCTTCTTCATCAGGGGGAACTCCATGTGCTCGTAGGCGCGTTTCACCGGCGCTGCCGCCGGGGACTGGCCCAGCCGGGACGATGTCCCTTTGTCCTGCCCGTTCTGGGTCTTGCCCACGCCCCTGCAGTGCACCAGGTGCAGCGTTATTGTGGAGGCCGTCATGTTGCTCGTGTACACGCCCAGGCAGTGGATGCACTTGTAGGTCAGCTTCTTCTCCACGGGGTGAACCGTCTGAATCACCTGGTGCCTCTCCCGGAGGTGATGTGCCAGGGCATCAGAGATGGGACCTTTTAGGATTGAAAAGCACAGAGGACACAGAGTTTTCCCCACATCTTTTTTGTAGGGCACTGCTGCTTGCGGAGAACTTTTGACGGGTACGTCAGATTTCTCCTGGATTTTGGGCTGCGGCTTTGGCGGAACCGGGGGGGTGTTCTGAGCGTGGTAAGCTACGGATTCGGCAGGGGCATCCCGCAGGTTGTAGGTGGTGACAAGGAGGTGTATGTTCGTGTGGCTGCCCTGCTGCAACGTCAAATCAAAGGTCAGGGTGGAGTCAGTTTTGGGTCCCATCTCCTCGTCCACGTGCACCATGCGCATGTGGGCAGCCATCTTCTCCACGTCGTTGAAGGTGGAGCGGCAGTAGGGGCAGGACAGCCCGTGGATCAGCATGTGATTGAGCAGCGTGTCCGTGGGCAGGTAGCGGTTACAGTAGAGACATTTGCTCGTGAAGTTGTGGATTTTCATGATGTAGTTGGCCACTGCAGGCACCTTCTCGGCCTTGTGCTCCTTCTCGAAGTGGACACTGTACACATTTTCGGGGAACAGCTCGTTGCAGATTGTACAGATTTTCCACTTCTGTGTGGACGAGGTGTTGACAGCGGAAGGACCTGTAGCAGCCACAGGGGATTTGGAGCCAGACTGACCCAGAGCTCTGGACGCTGCCTGGGACTGCGACAGCGACGTCTGTTTGAGCTGCGCCGATGACAGCGAGGAGGAGTTGGCAGACTGCAGCGAGTACCTGGCTGAGGCCTGGGACCTCTGCTCCCCTCCCAGAGTGTAAGGCCTTCCATTTCCACTCGCTGAAAACTGTTTCATGCTTTGTGACTGTTGGGAAAGAGAAACAGGTGCATTGCCACCGAGGCTGAGCCTCCCCCCTGGCTGACCAACATAACTGGGGGGTACTGATTTGACCCCATAATTGTTCTGCTGTAGGTGAACATTTGACATCATATTGACTCCCGCAGAATTTAACGTGGGCTTTGGTATAGTGAGTCTGTTCATCATCTGCTGTGACGAGAGTGAGCGGACGCTGCCAGCGGAGAGGGCACCCATCCTCTGAGGGAGTCCCATAGGCTTTTTATCCTGGGGTTTGGGGGCTATTAGCATCAGAGGTTTAGATCTCGGAACCACCACGTTAGTGTGACCTATCATTGCCGTGACCTGGTATCCGATCCGTTCGTGGTCTTCGATCACGTGCTGGACTAAAGCTTCGTAGGATTTCGGCATGAAAAGGCATCGTTTGCAGTGGATACCCCCCTCCTCTCGGGCACCAGAGCTCAGCGGAACCGCACCATTGAGGGACTTTTCGCCTCCCCTGGCTATGTAAGGAGCAGCAACGTGCTGAAAATGTTCCCTGTAAATGTGCTTTCGAACGATTTCGTAGAGCGGGTCACGGTAAGTGCACTTCTTACAGTAATAAACAGCTTGTTCCACACTGTCAGCCTGCTTGGGTTTAAGGCTCTCGTGTTTGTTTTTATCTTTGAAAGTGCTGATGCCTCCACTCGGTGTATTGGCATTGGGAGCATGGAATATTTTAATGTGCGTTTCCAAAGTCTTTTTGTCCGCGTTGAAGGTACAGTAGGGGCAGTTGAGCAGGATCCTGTTCTCAAAGTCTTCACTGTGAACATTCCGGAAGTGGCTTTTGTAGGCTGAAAAGAACTTCGAGGAGAAGGGACATGCACTGCAGCAAAAGGGCTTTGTCCGATAGTCCTTGAACAGAGAACAGAGCACAGACTAAATATTCAACAGCCTTCTCAGCAAAGAAACACCCATGACATTCTCTACACAGCCTCTCTAAATGATACTCATGAGACCCCCTGCAACTTTCTCAAACCTTCAATTCACTTCTCTCCCAGCTCTGGCCTGCAGATCAGGCCCTAAAAAGCTGATCACATGAACATATACATGATGTGGTGAGTGCCAAGGCGTCCCTCAAGGGTTTAACCGTGACCTCCACAGGTGAGGCTGAGTCAGAAGTATCTTTCCCCGTCAATCACAAAAAGCCTCCTCTCTGCAGCTGAGCTGCAAAAAAAGGTCCCTGTAAGCTCCTTTCTGGGGGAAAGCCAAGCAGGATTGTTTAAGGAAATGAGACTGTATCCAGATGAGCTACTGCCCACCTAAATCTGCCAAACTTTATAGATGTAAGATGGATCTGTAACTTGAGCCATTTCAGTGTCTTTATCCATTACACACTTTAATAGCAAAGATGGAATTCCAAACTTATTTTTGGTGAACAAAAGGATTTAAGCTTACCAAAGACACAGGCTACACAAGCCCTTAAAGCCACCAAGCCTCTTCCTTGTGATCAAAGCATAAACCTGATTTTGAAATCAATCTTGAATGAGGAACAAAAAGGAATTTGAGAATTCCACCCTTGCAGTTTGCCTGCAGCTTTTGTCCCACTTAACGCGGTGCCAGTGCAGCTCTTGTCAACTGCTGTCTGAAGCACAGTCTGAACTTCCACTGGCCTTAGGGACAGCCACAAGCAACCTGGCGCTTCAGGTGGGGTAACACATGGAATTCAGAGTCACAGAGATTGCTCCTGAGCGTCAGAACAAGTCCTGTGCACTGAGCTACACACAGGTCACAGGTGAGGGAGCTGGAGAGCTGCACTCTCCCTCTGCAGAAGGAAGCTGGACTATCTGCTCTGGCCACCTGCTGAAGCCTCTCACACCTGGTGGGCTGGAGACAGGCTTCAACAAACCAACCAACCAACCAAGAGCTGTGTCCTTTTACATTCCAATTTTTATTCTGGGTTACCTGGAAAAAGGGACATCAGTGTATTATATGCAAGACAGTACTAAAGGGTCATTTTCAGATTAACAACAGGAATCCATCACAGGACAGGTCCCAGTTTCCTCTGAGAGCAGTACCTGAGCTCTGAGGTGCTCACAGAGGGATTCTTTTGTAGAGAGGTTTCTGACCTGTCACTGCTGGGGTGAATCTGTCCTGCAGCCCCAGGAGAGGCTGCTGCAGCCCACACCACTTGCTTGAACCAACGGCATCATTTCCTCCCTCCACTGCTGGCTCAACTCAAAATTCCTTTATTACTGGCTCAGAAACATCTCAACAGCATGACTTCCAATGTCACTGAGCTGCTGTGCTGAACTAGAAATGCCCAAAGCAGATGTGGGACACAGCCTGTGGGACCCAGGGCTGCACTGACAGCGACCCTGCACTGAGCAGCAGAGCCGTGCCCAGTGAAACAGCTTCCCAGGGATGGAAACCAGGAATAAAACATTCCAGGAAAGGTGGAAGACTCACTGCCAGCTGTATAAAGTTGTTGATCCCTTGGCCAGAGGGCCGGTGGAATTGTGCTAGGCTTGGGAACAGGTGGGAATGGGCTCCTAATGTGCAGACTTGAGCAAGGACCCACCAGCTCTGCAGTACTGGCCACCCAGGCTCCTGAGATACACACCAGGAACAACTTAACAAAACAAAGAAAAAAGCACGTAGCTTTTTGCTGTCCCTTGAGCTGCCGACACATGAAAATCCATGAGGAAAACTGCAGGAAAAGCTCTTGGCATGTCTGTGAAATACCCTTCAGCACAACCCACCTCCAGCCGCAGTGTCAACTGAAACTCTTACCAACCTGGTTTTTTGTAAGCGATGGGTCCCACAGTCCCACATCCTCCCATGTAGTGTTTTTCAAATAAAAGTCATTAGGTTCAAACTGCTTAAAATCCTGGAGAAGGGAAGATGGGAAGAGAGGACAGAGAGTCAGAACCAAGGCCCAAGGGCTCCCTTAAACAATCCCTGAGCACCCCTGCATCCTCCCAGGTGCTGCTGGCCAAGGCAGGACCATCACTCAAGGCAGTGGGGCAGTTTGGGGGGCACTTCCTGGGAGGGGGAGAGCTCTCAATATTCTCCATATCACAAAACACCTGCAGAACATCTTCACCACTCATCCTCCTGACCAACCCAACACTGTAGTTACAAAGTCATCTCATTCCAAAAGCAATCCTGGAGATAAATGTTCCCAAACTGATGTGTGGGTTTGGGGGTTTTTGGCTGTTTTTTTGGGGGGGTGGTGGTGTGGTATTTATTTTGTTTGGCTTTTAATTAATTTCATGCAGGAAGCTTTTAAAGCTGGACATGTGTGATGTCCAAGATGTCCAATTCCTATTAAAAAATTATCTTATGGAGCATTTCTTTGGCATTTCACCTTTGGCATGAAGTCAGCAGCACATAAGGACTCAAAAATAACATTTCCACTGAAATGAATACTGCAAGTAACACTGTTCCAGTTCAGAATTCTCCCCTTAAACATCAGACTTGCACCACGAATTCTGCAAGCAGGAAGGACTGGAATTTCTTTCTCACACACCTCACTTGAATGCTCTTTAAAGAGACACTGAAAGAACAGGCAAAGCCACAGCGATGGAATTTGTCCAGAAGAGCAGCACAAACACCCTTCCCTGGTAGGAACTGACCCAGGCACACAGGTGATTCTGTAACTTCAGGACCTGCTGCAGCACAAACACTTTTCTGAAAAACTCAGGCCCATTTCTGCCCCAACATCCCACACCACTCCTGGTTCTTGCAGCATTCCTGATTGTTCAGTAGCCACTAACGTTTCTCGAAGTGATTACAGGTACATTATATCTCAAGTTTCTACTTAACTCCTACTTTGTGTGGAACCTAAGCGGGTCTAAAAATAAATCATGGCATACACAAATACCTCACTGTCCCCCTAACTCTGCAGCATTTTAGCTCTAACCCTCGGAGGTGCCATACTTACTTCTATATGTTCTTTACAGTATTCCAAACCAATGTCACTAAGTATTTTTTTCACAGTTTTCCGGGCCTTTCTTAAACTGCCAAGGTTGTTGACAGGAAGTTGGAACATAGTTTCTATTGAAAAAGAAGAGTAAGAGAAAAGGTTTCAGTCAAATGTGTTTTGTCTGATAGAGCTGCACTTTTAATTATCAGTAATTGTCTGCCTCATTTCCCCACAGAACAGGTATCAGAGCTGTACCATTCCCTAACACACTGCCACACTCTCTGGCTTGTTCCTTGCTGAGGCTGCCCATGAGGCTGCAGAGGGCACTTCTAAAACGGCAACAAACTGCTGGAACAACTACTGCAGGAGCAATGGGCTGCCTCTGGAAATAACTTATTTTAATGAGTGTCTGTCCTTACAAACCCCTACAGTGAAGTACTTCAGAACTCATTCTCTCCTGCGCAATGTATCCTAACTGATTTGAAAACTGGCAAGCTGAGCTTCAAAGTTTGTGTCCATCTTGTAAGAGATTTCAGTGTCTCTTCAGTGATCAAGATGCTTCTTGTATTCTGCTGAAGGTAGGGTAAAAATTAATGCTGTTTCCTCCCTTTAGTGTACTCAGAGCTTCGACTGACTGAAACTGTTTAGCAAACATTCTCCTAGGAAGAGGGGACCCGAAAGCTTGGTCAGATCCCTCCAGAGAGAGAAACCACTGGGAAAAGTACAAGAGATGGCTTGAACCTCTCAGTGTCCCTGGGAACTGTCAGCCTCCCTCCCATCAGTGCCCACAGTTCCACTGGGCCTGGCTGAGGCTGCCCAGCTGAAGGGAATCCAGCTCATGAACTGCTCTTTTCCTACACTCTATCCATCCTCATCTCTACTGCAAAAACCATGTCTAATACAACCTAAAGCGAACCAGGTGCCTTTTAAAGAAATGAAGAGTAATTTCACTGCTTTGGAAACACCTCCAGTTGCTGCATGATCCCATTTTTCAGAAAAAAATCAGTGAAGCAGTTAAGTCAAGTATGTTCAGGATTTGAATTAATATTTTCAAGTGAATTTCAAATCCAAGGAGATCATCAGAAATGTCATTCCAGGTGATTAATAGGAACTGCAGAAAGAGCAGTGCATGAACACAGTGCACGTTAAAGCTCCTGGCAAGCCGGGCTGCTTTCTTCGAAACCCAAGTCCCCACTTCAAGAATGAACTCCTGTGCTTGCAAAGAAAAGCATTTTTGGTCTCATGACACAGCCAGAGCCAGTGCAGAGCTTGTCTTTAGCCACTGATCACTTGTACACTTGAGTCAGCCACAAGTCTCAAAATACTGCTTGATATCAAACAGCTGATTTCAAAATGCCTGTGAACTTCTTCACCAAAGGAGTCAAATACTTTCTCTTAATTCCTGTGTCTAAAACAGCTGAACATGCCACAGGTACCATGATATACAGAAACTCAAAGAAAGCCAATTACTTACAACTGCCTGGAAACAACTTCTCTGGTCTATCTGCAGCATTTTCTTGCCTCTGCCCTTTGCCTGCCTCAGTCAAATTTAAAAGACGAGAAATTCCCTGGACGTTCTATCACGACCCGTTGTAACAGAGGACAGAGTTAGAGCTTCACACCTGAAACCTCAACTTTTACATGTCAGCTTTTAACATCAACCTCACTTTGCAAGTTCTGCTGGATAGCTGAATCCAAGTCACCTAATTGTAACAAAACCCCTTATCCTTCAGCAAATACAGTTAATTTTATTTAGGAAATGTCTGACTATTTAATCATAGGGAGTGGAGAGCCTGATATTATTACAGTCTGTGACTACAACAAAAGCTTTTAGCATCTCCATCCATTTCTATTTACAGCAAGGAACTCCAATTGTAATGTAAACATCACTCTGCTGGCACCTCCTTCGATGGGGACATTAAGCAGTTGGGATTAAGCAGCCTCTCAAATCATCATCTCGGCATTAATGCTGGTCTGGAAATGAGGCATCCTTTATCTGCCCAAAGGCTTATGTTTAAGGGAAGACACCTGGAGCATCTCTGACCACATCAATCCACACTGAAGTGCTGGGTGGAATGAATAAATGGCTGCTTAAAACCAACCCCAACAACACCCTGACTAGAAATATCCAGGTAGGATCTTCAGGTGCCTCAGAAGGCAGATCCTGAAGATCTCCCTCATCTCCACTGTGTGTGTACACAAACTGTCTGACTGCTCCAGTCACAAAGGAATGCCAAAGGAAGCACAGTGACTGTGAGCAGTATCTGGAACCTTCCTTTGCTCTGTTTGTGCAGTTCCCAGCATAAAGGTCTTGTCCACAGCCAGGTATTGACTCCTGGAACAATTCAGTAGCCAAATGTAAGCAGAAAAGACAAGCGATGAAAGAGCAAAAGATTACTAACTTAGAAGAGGCACAATCAAAGTTTTTCTTTCACATTTGCAACAGTGAATGCTTTCTTCACTACATTCCTGTGCCAGTGCAGAGAGGCCTCCCTCTGATCTCACCCCCAGCACTGCACTCTGACCCCACAGAAGGTGTGCCCTCAGAGACAGAGGGAGGAACACCAAAGCCCCACAGCATTCATCAGAGGGCATAAAGGACAGAAAGCTTGCACGTGTCTACACTGCAAAAGCTGTTTCTATTTTAGTGTACCTGAAATCTTAATTCTCCAACAGCTCTTTTGTACTTCGGCCCTGGTCAGGACCCCTCTTTGATGTCCCAGGTAAAAGGTGTTGGGCTGTTCCTGCTCTGACCCAGGAAATGGGGGATCTTCCCACTGCAGCTTCAAAGCACCCACCCGGAACAAGGCTGGTGTGACTCTGGGAGAGGTGCACCAGCTTCTCACCAACACAGCCTTTTTCTCTCAGCTGAAATCTTCAGCCAGTATTCCCAGTGTGCCCCATTGTGCTACTTTCACGTCTGGACATTATTCAGGGGCTCCCTGTGCTTGGTTCATGTCTCAGCTTTGCTACAGTACAACCAAGCACAAAGGATTTCTACTGTCATAGGCTGCAGAGTAAAACAATGGTTTTCAACCAGAAATGAAGACCTAAAGAAATAATCTGGAGGAAGATCCTGCTATGCAAAAGAACCATGACAGCACCAGTCCAGTTTTCCAGCAAACCTACTCTAGGTTTTATTCTCTTTATGCCTAACTGGAAATGCCACCATGTCCTGCCCACTGCCAGGGAAGCCTCCCACGACCAGCAGGCACAGAACGTGGGGGACCCTGAGCACTGCACTGAGCAAGACTCTGCACTCAGCAAGGCCTGGGGACAGCACCACTGGGAAATGGCAAATGAAAACCAACTATGCAATCCCCAAAAGCTGTAAACAACCCCCCTAGCCCCAGTGCATTTTATCTTGTTCAGGCACCCCAGACCTGTACAAGTTGGCCAGGGATCCCAGGGCTCTTTGCAGAGGCCACTCCACCTACCCTTCTGCACTACAGTATTTTCTTCATAGGATCATCATGGGATGGCCTGGGTGGGAAGGGACATTAAAGCTCACCCAGTGCCACCCCTGCCATGGAGAGGGACACCTTCCACTATCCCAGGGTGCTCCAGGCCCCATCCAACCTGGCCCTGGACACTTCCAGGGATGGGCAGCCACAGCTGCTCTGGGATATCTCTGTCAGGGCCTCACCGGGAAGAATTTCTTCTTAATGTCTTCTCATTTCTTCTTTTTATCTCTTGAGCTGAATGTTTCTTAAAAGCGTTCCATGAAATTTACACTTCCATTCAACTTCTCTAAATAACTGACCTCAGAATAAAACTGCAGATGCGATTACAACCCTCTTAGGAACATTATTAAAAAGAATGAAATAAAGCATCAGTTTTACCTTCTCTTATGAGCACATGAGGTTGACCCTTCCTTTCCTAATGCTCTTATTTATTCCTATTACAAAGGCTGAGAAAACCTGAGCTTTTTGGTGATCTGACAACCAGAATTACCAACTACAGTGCTGAACAAAGCATTAGGTATGAACAAGTGTGCAAATCAGACAATTGTATAAGCAAGGTGCAAACCCAGCCTGTTCTGTGCCATTGTGACTGTGAGTTCACAGACACATTCAGCTCAATCTTGTCTTATTAAAATAATCAGCAGTGTAAGACCTCTTGTTCATTAAAACACATTTTCTATCAGTTTTAAACTAAAAGATACTATTTGCTGTTATTTCTGTACATGCTTATAAAACACAACTGCTCTTCCTCTGTTTTCCCCTCTCCCCCTCATCATCCTCTGCTGCTTCACAAGGTCCATCCTTTCCGTGCTCTTTCCCCCTCTCCTCCTTTCTTTGCTGGTTCTTGGCCTTCTTGGTCCTTACCTCGCTCATTTTCCCTCTTCTCCTCTTCCCTGTGCCAATTCATAGCGTCCACATTCTTTCGTCGTTCTCTCTCATCCTGTCTCCACCGCTTCTTGATATCTTTGTCCTTAACTTGCTCATTTTCTCTCCTCTTCTCATCATCCCTGTGCCATTTTATTGTTTCTGTATTTTTCTGCGGCTCCACGCTTCTTTTGAGATAGTCTTGTCGCCTCCTCCTCTTTTTTAACATATCCCTTTCCCTGGCACGAGCCTGCTTTTCTTTCTGGGAAAGAAAAGCTTTACGGGGCATCATGAGCTGCTGCTGTACCTGCAATAATATCGTATCCATGGAACAATGCACTATACACACACTCAGGCACAACACCTCATTCGGCGCTCAGCACTTCACACACTCAGGCAAGGCCATGCCCTGCTCCGCCTCTTCCCTCCTGGGCCCGGGCTCGCTCCGAGCTGGGTAAGGCCAGGCCAGGTCAGCTCCAGGGGCCGCCTCGGCGGCACCAGGCAGCGACCCCGGAGCCCCGGGCGGGCAGTGGCGTTTCTGTCCCCTCCCTGCAGCTCCTCCTCCCCCAGAGCCTCTGGCAGCCCCCTGGCACTGCTGCCCCGCTGAAGGAACGGGCTGTGGACAGAGGTGGGAAGGGAACTTGGGCACCTTCAAACCTGGCTCCTCTCTTCCCGGAGAGATATATTTAATCCAACTTAAAGGTACTCATTTTTCTCTGCAGACCTCCACCTCCACCCAATTTGGGTGCAAATGGCTCCCTTTTCTCTTGGCTGGGAGGAGGGAGGGGGATTAGGAGACAAGCCACAATCTGAAAAATTGTGTAAGCTTTGTTTCCTGGGGAAACCTGGCCAAAACATTTAACTGCAGTTAATGAAGTAAGTCCTGACTCATCTACCCAGACTTCCTCCAATGTCTTGCTATTCACAGGAACAAAGGGCAAAAAATGAGACTATTTACTTGGCGTTTCTGCTGACAGCATTTGTGAGGAGTGGGGCTTCTCGGGGTTGGTGTTTTGAGGCTTGGGGCTTTTTGTTTCTAAAGAGGTGTCAATGGAGACTACATTTAACAAATTGTTTTTACTTTTGGTCATTTCTTTGTAGTCACCCAACACATTCACGTCTTCAAATGTAACAGTGTTAATACCTGCAATTTTGAAATCATGGAAGAATTTACACCATTATTGATAACCTTTAAATATTTTTCTGTACACACTAAGCAATGTTTCAGAAATGGCAAACTGCAGTTGTGGGCCAGGTTTGAGTTTTCTGGTTGGGATTTTGTTAAGTTTTGAAGAGAGATTTGCAGAGGTCTAATCAAAATGAAAACTGCAGAAAGGACAAAATTACTAGATTACAATACTTAAAGCAAAGCCTAAAACAAAATGAAACAAATGTACTTTTAAAATTTAGCTACCTTATGGAAAGCACTTGTTCCCAGCATGCAATACTCCATCTTTCTCCTACAGAAAAAGCAATGTTTCAAACCCTTATTCTAAAAGCTGTTCCTTTCCCCTACAATACACCCCACCCCACACACTTAAACCCTCTACTCTGGTCCATTGCCTTTGTTAGGTCTGGATCATGATCCCATGGCTTTCATTCCAATAATTCAACCCCAAATTTCTTAATATCCATAATAATGCTAAAAGGGAAGGGCTGCAGCAGAGTCAAACACCATAATCAGAAAAATTCATGCAGTTTGGTAACACATTAGTACATAAAATTCAGATTATGCTAAAAATTACTTCATTAAAAGCGTAACTCTCTACCAGACAGCCTGGGTTTGGGTATTAAATATTTCTCAGTAACAGTTGGCATTAAAATCAAAAAGCAACGGGAACCCAGGATCAGCATCCTCAGTGCAACCCAGACACTGCAAATCTGTACCATAGTTTCAGCTCTCTGTGGGCTGGGTGCCAGGACATTACTGCTGTTTACTAGAGCAAACTTAACTCATTAACTTTTTAAATGTACATTATCGTTGCAATTTTATCAGTAACCTGGTTCAATTTCAATAACAATAGCATGAAGTAAATTGGAAGTGAAACACATCATGCAAATGATTCTCCCTCCCTCCCCCACCCAAGGCAAGTACCAACATTTCAATCTGTCATTGTTATATTTTCTTTCATTTGTTTTTGTTTGGTTTGTGGTTGGGGGTTTTTTGCCCTTTGGTTTTATCTTTTCACAGGATTCTTCCCTCCCCTCCCTTTATACAGCCCACTTGGACAGAGCAGTTTATAACAAATGATAGAAAATACCTTAATAAAGAACATTTCAGCTGAATTTCCAAAATTAAACATTTCACCTGAGATTCAAATAAGTCATGTCATATTCCAAGGAATAACTTAAAGGGACATCCAACTTAAACTGCAGATCTCTCAACTTCCCTATCCCAAGTCAGAAGGTTTCCTCCAACTTGTTTAGCATTCCAGAGTCATCCCTCCTGCAGTCTAAATCAGCTTTCACTTTCACCTCTGATGGTTTTAAACCAACAGAAGGAAAATTTTAAACCAGGAAACCAATTAATCTGCAGTGAATCTGCCAGAGTGATGTAACCCAAAGCCCCCCGGCCCCTTTATTTTTCTAGAGTCCAAGTTGGTGTTCCTTTAAGTTCAAAATGTCCAAACCTCAGAAGTAAACACTCAAAACTCTCCTTTCAACTACTTTCGGCCCATACTTTGCCAATGAAAATCTTAACTCCTCCCCATCTCTTCAGTACTTCTGGTGAGGCATTTACCTCCAAAATGAATGGTGCTTGGGCGTCTCAGATTCATTGGACAAGTTTCATGCACAAGCCTCCAAAGCCAATTCTCCTTGCAGAACGCCCCCCTCAGGGTTCTGTTACACGCCCTGGGGGAGCCCAAAGCCCGGGCACAGGGGACGGCTCATATCCTGCTGGACAAAACAAAGCGGGAGAGACAAGAGATGAGAGCTGTGATACCGCAGTCTCACACTGACAGGTACAAACCCCAGCCCCGTGCCTCTGCCCGGGCTGCAGGGCAGCCGTGCTGCAGCAAGCCTGAGCAGGTTGGTGCTTCAACAACCCATTCTGCCGGGGGATGCTGCCCGAGGAACGCTCCAGCGCTCGCATTTCAGCTCAGTTACCCAGCTCAGAAACCCGGCAGTCCCGAGGCTGGGAATGCTCCTCCTCACACCGCATCCACCCTCTGGAGTGCCCTGCCTCACCCTCAGAGTGCACCTCACCCGAGCGGTCCTGCACCTCAGGGACACTCCCACCTCCCTCGGACACCTCCGGGGAGGTTCCCATACAAACAGGTCCCACCTGACACCACAATGGGACATCAAACAGGTGCCATGGCCTTCAGCCACAGCCCTGGGGACACACATTCCTCTGGGAAGCCCTCAGATTATAACTGGCAGAGGATGGGAAGTCTGGGGGGGAATGGCATGTAAACAATCACACATCTGTGGGAAGATTGATCTCTCTTCAACTCACATCACCCACGGACAGAAAGTCAGTCTTGCACAGACTGGAAACACAAAATGTAACATTAGAACCATGAAATCTGAAACAACCAAATCTAAAGTTTATAAAAGCAAAACTTGTTGAGTCATTAATAATTACTCTGCCAGGGAAGAGGGCAATATAAATTGTTAGATTTTAATCCCTTGATTATTCACGCAGAACATCCACAGCTTGAAGTACAGAGTGCTTTTCCTTGGCAAATACACTTCCAGCGTAAGACACTACAACATTTTAAGAAATTAAAAAAGACAACATTCTTAAAGTACTTCATATGGTGGCAAAACTGAATGCATCTGCTTCAACAAGGCCATCACCCATACCTTCAGCCATGCGAGGATGGATGATGGGTTATTTTGTTTTACACTGGATCATTTTTGGACTAGAAGGCAGCCTTTGTGTGCCTGTGCATCTAGCAAGTCCAAAGGAACTCTCTCCCACGGAGTCCTCCCTGTAGCAAACACACTTCTGGGTGAGGACCCATCAGCCTTGAGAGCAGATCAGTGGCAATTACTGCATCAGGCTGATGATACTGAGCTCAGGGAAGTACTTCATCCCATGCTGGGTCTCCCAAACACTGAGTAGCATTTCCCCGTGCTGTGCTGCTGACAAGGATGCCCAAGCATCTGGCATGCTTCTTACTTTATGCCATCCAAATTTCTTTGATTTTGGCCAGTATTTTGGTAGTATTTCAAGCTGAAGAAGTTACTGGTTTATACCCAACAGCCCAACACAGGATCATACATCAGAGCTGGCAGCAGCTCTGTGTTCCTGGGCGAGGTGAAACAAGCCTTGGTTTCTTGATAACTGTGCTTTTTATTTCCCTAGTCCAACTGCTTTTGAAACAAGGTAACTTTTAACAATTTGCCCAGCGAACTGCATTTCACAGCATACTCTAAAAGCCAGCCATGAAACAGATTTGCAGTGAAAGCTGGTAGTGCAACACTGAGTAAAATCTCTTAAAATACAGGGAATATATGCAAGAAAATGAACCTGTGGTTCCCACAGCAACAGAAAAGCTGCCTCTCCGTGTATGCAGGTTAAGTGATGCTCTGTGGTGTGGTGGTGTAGAATACTCTATATTCACATGAGGACAGTGATGGCCGGTCCCTGGCACTCTGGGACCTGACAATTCCAGGACAGCTAAGCAAGGAACAGTGATAGCCAGGAAGCACAAGGATATCTCGGGGAAGAGCGAGCAAGTGAGACAACAAAGGAGTAGAAGTATCAGAGAGAAGAGAGAATTTGGGAGAACAGAAATTCCAGAAAACTTCCTTGAAAGTAAGAGTTGCAATTAACTCTCTCTCCTCCCCATACCGAGTGATTGAAGAGTCTATTCCAACACACCTCTCACTGGCTGACATTGAGCATTTTCACTTTCTTCCCTGGGACTCTTCCCTTTCCTCCTTATTTGAGCATTTCTGGCCTACTTTTCTGAGGGCTGTGCACCCACACTCCTGTGAAGGTAATGAGATTTGCAGTTTAGCAGCACATCAAAAATGCCAGACAACTGAGGGCTCCTTTTCCAATCCGCTATAATCCTGGAGGGAGCCTGTTTTGTAACGCGACGTTTCCAACCGAGAGCGCCTCCTCGGCCTGCCCCCTGAGCCCCCTGCAGCAGGAGGCTCCTGCCCAGGAGCAGGGTGCTCCTTCAGCTGCCCACAGCTCAGCTCCAGCGGGAATTTGGGGTGCAGAGCCAGCACCTGCACTGAGTGAGCCCCAGCCCTCCCGCTCGGGTCTGTATCCAAAACAGGACTGGGCACATGGAAGAGGAATCAACACAAACCCTAAATTATACCCTCTGAAAACCTCCGTTTGAAAACTGAGATTATCGAACTGAGGGAAATCCCCAAGTGCAAGATGCCACCGGGAGAAAGCACTGTAAGACCTGAGCCACACTGCACAGGACACACTCCAGCTCTCCCTCACAGACAAACAGGCAATTTGTTAACAGCCCCTTTGTCAAAAAGCCAAGGAGTTAAAAAATACTAAAAACCACTTCAGAGATTAGATCAGCAACTTCCAAAACCAGTTTGAAGTTGTTAGTCAAAACAAAAGGACCGTTTCACACCACTTCTCAGAACGTCCTACACAAGCAAGGCCTCAGGAGAGAAGTCCATCTAAAATGTGGTACCAAAAAAACCCCACCTTATCCTTGGGAGGAAATTCTGAGTCTAAGAACTTTGAACTCGCTGTTTCAGTGGTTATAGGCAATTTTCAGCAAAGGTTTATGAAGCTCTGGTTTATACCTTTTTGTTTGGGCTTGCTGCCTAGCCTCAGCATGATGACTCTTGCACTAAGAACTCCCAATTTCCCATCAGAGGAAGAACTATGGAAGGCAGTTGTAGTGAATCAGTAAGGCTGATTTGCCTCAGTCTCCATTCATTCTTTATTTAAAGGCTAAAAAACCACCTTCTGCAGTCCAGCAGACAGGGATCTCCTAAGTCATTTGCACACTTCTCATTCTTGCTCAATTTCTGGAATTTTCCACTGGAGCCCGAAGCTCCATCTGGTGGGTGTGGACACTCACTGCAAAACTGAGCGGGAATTAACTGTTTCCTCCTCAACTTCGGTTCAGTAGGAGGAGTCCTGGGCACTGTGGCATCCCTATGTGCCAGCGTGAAATACAAAATGGTCATATTTTTATTGCTCTGGGAACCACAACTCCTTATTTCTGTTCTGATGAGCAATCTGCTTCCTTAGGCCCTTCTGGGAACTCCTGGTGGGGTTTCTGATTTTGGTGATGTAGGCTAAGGTATGTTAAAGAGTGCTGGTAGCTGAAGTTGAATGTTTTCTGAGGGATCTTTTCAACACACATGATAAAGGCCACATCAACTCTGGCAACCTCTACTGCATTCTGAAAAGCATTTTGAAATCGTGTCCATTCTCTAGGGCATAGGAAATCCTGAATTAGAGGCACTCACAGCTCAAGAATTAGGCTTGCACACCTCCTGCCATCTTAGAGAATATCTTTTGTGACTGTTCAAGACCTCCACAGATAAATGTTTACATGCACACAACATGGGCAGTCAAATCAATATTCAATACACATCCTCAGTGTGAGAGCCAGGCTTGTTCAGGGCTATTTCTAAAAGATTTTGGTGTGAAATGCAATAAAGCCTGCACATCTTGCAGAAATTTGAAATCGAGACTGGAGATCATTGAAGCACAAAGGATATTATTTGCTTACACCATGATATCCACACTTCAGTGATCAGGAAAAAAAGGCTGCATGAATATGCTCTACAATTCCAAAATAATCCTCATCTAGATTGTAGCTAAGCATGAACAATCCCAGAATAAAAATAATTTTGGAAATAGACGCACATTTAATGAACGAGCAGTTACCATTTAAATTCAATCAAGAATCATCCTAAAATTTTCAATCCAAAGCTCACAAAAACATTTTTGTAATTAAACAAAGCAGCACAGTAGTCGCTATAAAACGTACAAGAACAAAGCAAATAATCAATATACACGTAATTTATGATTGGATTACACCGACTGGGAAACTGCAACCAGATTAGACTGCGAGGGAAAACGGTCCCCTGCCCTCTGTGTCATGTTTCCTGACATCAGCACTGTGCCAACAGCCAGAGCAGAGCCCTGGTGCAGCCAGAGGAGCGGTGTGGGGCAGAGCAGCTCCTTCCCTCACCCGAGCGGCGGCGCTGGGCCCGGGCCAAGGCCGCGGCAGCAGGAAGCGGCTCCGGCCGTGCCCTGCGGCTCCCACACACAGACACACACACAGA
>WEIT01018933.1:21669-34529 GCA_013389985.1 Dryoscopus gambensis | reverse complement strand
CGTGCCATCTCTTTAGCTTTAAAGTAGCACTAAGTAGGAATTTACACAGGTGGCCCAAAAACAGTAATTGAAATTGTTGGAATTCACACAATCCCATGAATCTGTGAAGATCTCAGCCTCAACATTTCAGCAAAAACAGAGTCAAAGCAGTATTAAACAGAAATGTTGGACTCCATACATTAATAACACAAGATATATCCACGAGACACACTGACCTCTCTCCCTAAGCCAAACTGAAAATTTTGCCATTTCACTTCTCTCTTCTACATTGTCTCAAAAAGAACTGCTTTAAGTATTATCAGTGTGATTCGTTTTCACAAGCAAACCGCTAGAATCATATATGTTGGTTGCTTATCAATTTTGCATAGTATAAAAAGCAAGGAACTAACCCAATGATTCCAAACAAATGGAAGAGATAAGACTACACACAGGGTTTTAAACTGATTGTTTCGGAATGAGTCATTCTGCCCACTAAGCTGCATAGTGCTTTACAGTATATTTGTGAGCCGCAAAGCATTACCTATATTGCTAGAGGGTAAAAGAAATGAAATGTAAAAAACATAATAGAATTGCAGTAAATACACAGAAAAGAGAAGAATGGTGGAAAGTACACTAGAGAACACCAAAAGAAAACATGAAGGGGAAGATAGGTAAAATCAGTGACTTAACAGGAAAATTATGAGTAGTTGCTCCAAGTGGTGTCCACAGAGAGCTGCTATTCACTTCATGCTGGCTCTCCTTGTTTCCAGCTGCTAAGTTCACATTGAAAGAAGCTAAAAATACATTAAATACTTTCCAAATATTATTTTCCCATGTAAGCAATTGGTGCAAGTTGCCACAGAGATGTTGTTTTCTTGCCAGTGAGGAGGGAAATAGTATACAAGAAGTTGTATTCTATAAAATCTTTTGTCTTATACACAATACAGCCAAAAATACAGGAAAGTTTGAAAAGGCATTATTTTAGCTAAAAGAATTTCCAACTATTCCCCTCTTTCAGCAAGGCAATATAGGAAAATGACACTTAAATGTGAGTATCTTATCACCTGTGAGAAAAGCTATACTCTGCACTACTCAGGAGCATAATATGTGCGCCATTTCTAGCAATCGAGCTTTGATATTTCAATGAAAGGAAAAAAAAGACAAGAGTGGCAAATGTCTACAATTTAGGCATACATCTCCTGACAAACTGAAATTTCACAATGCTGCAGATTTAAAACATAAATGTACCTGCTTCGCATTCAGGACTGTCCTTGACAGTAGATTCAGCTCAATACAAATGTAAAATGGGGGGAGGGATGGGACAACACATACTGAAAACCATCCAGTTCTTTCTGTTAAACATGAAATATAACAGGCTTTTTTATTACATGCCTTCTCCAAAAATAGCAATGATTACACTGCTCAAGTCCCACACCCCCACTCCTCAGCTTGACCTTTTTACACATAGAGCATTATACATTCTCAGTCCTGAGAAAGGAGCCAAAGTTTGTGGACCCAAGAGGACTCTCTCTATCGCCCAGTACCCAAGCTACAGAAAAGGAACAGCTAGGGAGGTAGGCAACTCTAACTTCTTACAGTATTAAATCTTCTTTTAAAGCCCAAGTGACAGATTTTTTAGGAACTCTGAAACCCACAGCTTTCCATAGTTTCGGAAAGATGCTGCAAGTCGCAGCAGTGATAATCTGCCAAGGCACATTTGTGAGCAAGACTTTTTTTGTCCTCCAGACAAACATGAAGATTATACAGTCTATTCTCTTCACAGGGACAAGGCGGGGGAAACGTTAAGATCACAGCTGCTGCAGCAGTGGAAGCTGCAGCTGCCTTGGATCTTGTAGCGACTGTGTAGCCTACCATGCAATTCAGGGATGCTACTGTGCTACACATACTGTTCCATTTGGGGCTTTTTTCATGCATGGGAGAAACCTGAAGCTTTCACTTGCTGTAGCTAATGAAAAGTCTTGCAAATCCTCTTGCAATATTCCATCTAATTCCTAATTCAGCTCAATAGCCTTCCTATCAGAACTTCCTAAGTAGCTACATAAGATAGCTGTATTCTTGAGTAATACCTTCTTCATACCTTCTATGACATTTAGTTTTCAGGAATCATCACATTCCTATTGTCCAGTATTTTATATACGAAAGAGTACACACAGTGAAGGCAAGATGGAATGACAACCATTTCAAGCAGCCTACATCTGGAATGAAATTGTCTCTATGAAATATGGTTGGGCTTTTTAATAGAAAAAGCTAACATGTCTTTTAACAATTACCCAATTTTCACTAAAACCAAGAAAGGATGTATCAATGCTTTAGGGTATGATATACTGTAAAATAACTCAGCTTTCCTCATTATTCTGAAGAAACATGCCTGGCTGATGTATTTATTTTGTAATGTTTAACTATAATAAAAAACAGATGAAGTTCAAATGAAAACAGTGTTTAGACTATGTCAACAAAGCATAAAACTAAATTAGGTGATTCTGTATTGACTATAAAAACATTTTTGCTAATAGTAAAGCTACTAATGGTTATCTATCAAGATCACAACAGGAACTGATTCTGCATCTTAAGAACTATGTTAAAGCAGCAGACACATGAAGTTAGATGTAATTTTGTAAAACAACATCATGGAGTGCACTTTACTGCTATTTTATCATTAGTGTAAATAATTCAACAAACTCAGGAAACCTCCAGCTCACTTGTTTTTTTTAAATTGCAAGTCACAAAAGGGCTTTCCACCAAGACAGCCAATGCTTACTTTACACCTGCTACGAAAAAAAAAAATCAAATATAATAGTATCTTGTATACTGAAACAACTTCTTTGTTATAAAGAGAAGGCTTCAGAAAACTAGAAAAAACGACACTGCTATAAAAACCTGTAAGCCTTTTACTCTCAGTTCAAAGATTTAAGCATTCTTCTACAACAGACTGAAGTTTCATATTCATCTCAGCAAATCAATCCACTAATAGGCATCAGTCATCAACACCGAAGTAAAATCTGCCACATGAAACAGCTTTGATGTGATTGAAGACTCACAGACAGTCGTAAGCATGACAGAACAGCTTAGCTATTAAAATGTTTTATCTAGCAAAAAACCGTTTGTCCTAATTGACTGAAATACTCTTTGAATGCTATTATTGCGAGGCTACTTCACTAAGCAGCGCTTTGGTACACAGCCACTTGACTTACATCTTGAGATCCAGCACAACCACATCAATCTTGTTAGAATATTTTCTTGCACATACTTTTGTCAAGAGACCAAAACAATAAAGCTGACTGTCATTTTTACTACCAGTTGCTTAGTTAATTCGATACTGAAACATACTGGGATTCATTATAAAAGCTGCATGCAATCAGCTATTTCTATCAATCTTTCTTTTTAGTGCATTAACAGAATGAAACCGACTAACCACATCAGTTGAAATGGGTTGGCAGGACTAGCTGGAAGCTATTCTGCACCGAGCCCAACCTCTCACCACGAGAGGTGCAGTGGCAGGGACTCCTTTAAACAGCAATGTGCAGCCCTGGCCCAGCTCCAACACTGACCATATGTCAAGCTGACAGATAAGAAGCCTCAGACAGCCGTCTGAAAACAACTGTATACAGCCACCAGACAGTGAGGGCTTCAAGGTCTACCTCATCATTCATTTCAAAGCCAATTTTAAACACAACAGAAGTAAACATACCTGCAAAAAAAACCTCAAAAAACCCTCCAAAAACCAAACCAAAACAAAACTCCATGACAAAACAAAAAACCCAAACCAAATCAAACAAGCACATAACCATTATCAGAAAGTCTATGTGATGATATACTCTAATTCAGGAAGTGTTCACCAAATATCCCAATTGATTGCGACAAACACAGTCAGAAAATTACTAACAGTTTGTGTCTATAACATTTTCCTTTCTCCATTATATTCACAGGGTGTTAACAACTTGCAAGAGAAAGGAATCAATTACACCAAGCAGCTGCCACCAAGATTACATTTTACAGAATCAAAAAAAATACTACGGATTTAATATCTCAAATGAAGGGTGATTTGATATTTGTCCTGTATTGACTAATGCATCATAGAGTTCATTCATTTATGCCACTACTTTTGTTACCAGAAAGTACGCCATATCAATTCCTTATATGTAGGCAACATATTATCTATCAGCTCTTATTCCAAAATTACTAAATAATCAGCACAAAGGAATAGCTAAAATTTACCCCAGTCCCCTATGCAATTTCCACAGCTCCATACATTTCATTTCTATATTGCAAATTAATAAAATCCAGGTGAACTTACCTACAGTTTGGAGGAGGGTCTAATGTAATTTCTGCAAGTTCTTTCTGAATTCTTAAGAGGAAGAAAAAAGATATTATTAGGAGGGGTTTTTTTCAATCTGTTTCTTTCAACTTTATGAACATTTCTACAGCAATCAATAGTAACAAAATATAATTCTTAGAATTTGTGATTGAAAGCTGATGCTATAATGTTTCATGAAACTGTGCAAGAACATGTAGAAGTAAAAATCAAATCTCTTCTGAAAAATGAACCTCCAGTATGCAGCAAATGCCATGAGCAGCCACCTAGAAAATCACACTCTTTCCATAGGTCATAGTTCTCAGCTCCTTTGCTCACTTACACAATTACTAAATGTCTCATACACCCTCCTTCTCTATTTCCCCTCAGACTACATGTCTTATAGTTCTTGCCCTTCAGAATATTTAGCTTCTTAATGTTTATTGTACTGGCAGGGCAAAATGCCCCAACTCAAATGATAATTGCCCAGAATAAGCCCACCCAGGCCTTCACAACCTCCTACATATTGGGGGGCTGATACCAGGTTCCCCCAAAGAGAAGTGCTCCAGCTTCCTGGTCACCCTAGGGACCTGCTGCTGGACTTGCTCCGATACCTGCCTACTTTTCAATGTGGGGACAAAACTATAAATATTATCCCAGATACAGTCTAATGAGAGCTGAGTAAAGACAGATAAATCTCTTTCATCTGTCTGTGGACCATGCTTCTGTTAGTATCTCCCAGGAGGCAGCCCAGCCTTTGTCACTGCCTCACACTGAGCTTGCTGTCTGCCAAGGCCCCCACGTCCTTCTGAGCAGAGATGGTCCCCAGTATGTATCTGTACAAGGGGTAAGTCCTCCCCATGTACATTGTGTTCATTTGTCCCTGTGGAGTTTCATGAGTTCTCAGTCAACCCTCTCCTGCAGCCTGGCCAGATCCCTCTGAGCCATAGCCTTGCCCCTGCATGTACACGCTGCTTGTCACCTGAAAACTTCTCAGTGCACTCTGCCATATCCTCCAGGTCACCAATAAAGACATTACAGGCATCCTGCCAGAGTTCTTCCCCCAGGGACAGCAACTTCATTGTTAAGGATTTCTGGATATTTCAAGGCAGATGCTGCCCAGCTAAGTCCTTGAATACCTGATCTCTGCCACAGCTAGCAATGGGGGCTCTTTTCCTTTACACAAGCATCTGCATGAGAGCCAGTATCTTGACCTCTGAAGAAATGTAAGTATGCAGAATAGGACATAGAGTTCCCAAAGGAGCTTGTAGGAATTTACAGTTCCCAAAGACTTGCCAGAATATGATACCATAGGCAGGACTGCGAATGCCACCTTCCCTATAAACTATGTCCAAGGCTTTTTTTTGTAGGCTACTTCAGCGCAAAAACATGAACATTTAGAAGGAGGAAGGAAAAGAGAAACAATTCAATATATCCTCGGCATTTTCTTCTTGCCTTCTCCTTCACAAGATTTCATGCACAGAGCATATTGCTATTCCTATTATTCCCTAAACTAAAGAAGAAATAAAAACACAATAATACCACTCAAAATCCTGAGATAGGTGCTCAAGCCACAAGCCAAAGTTTCAGGCCTGACCTACATAGATCTTGTTAAAAATGATTGCTTCCCATTTTGCATATAAATACAGGTAAAGAAAATGGCTTACCAAATAAGCATTCAGGTATATTGGCACATATAACATAAAAATGAGCAGTTTAATTCTTTATATAATGTTACAATCCAAACACAATCTTACATGTTAAGGAGTCTCACAGCCACTATCAAAATTCCCCTTATGCCACTATGAATTGACTTTACAGCTATAATGAATAAGTGAACCAACAGCAGTAGAAGAACTGGCCTGAACCAGAAACTCAAGCCTTTATCATTCACATTCTGAAATAATTAGGACATACGTGGGCAAGATTTGCAGGCAGAGGTAATAACCATTTATTAAGACCTGATGAGATCACTGAAAAGATAAAAATACTCTTCCAGATGCTTAGATTTCCTTCTAGCTTCTATGCATATAAATATAGGCAAAGTAAATGGCTCATCAAAATAAGCATTCAGGTGGCATATATAATATAAATGCCCCTGCATGTACCAACTGCTCCCACCCAACTCGGTGTCATCTGAAAACTTTAGAGTACACTCTGCCATATCCTCTAGGTCACCCATAGAGACTTTACAGGCATCCTGCCAGAGTTTTAACTCCAGGGAGAGCAATTTTGTTGTTAAGGATTTCTGGACATTCCCAGGCTGATGCTTCCAAGTCAAGTCCTTGAATACCTGATCTCTGCCACAGCTGGGTGTGTGTATCCTACACACAGAGCTGGTCTGTATCCTACATACACACAAACACACAGAGTTACTTCTGTAGAGGGGAAGCAATTTGATCTTTACTTGCTTTTTCTACTCATTGAGATGTTTGTATCACCAGCACATAGAATTCCTCCAATAAATATCATACCTTTCTTATAAAAATACAGGCACAGTCTGCTTAATCAAGCACAAAATCATTGTAGTAACACTGAAAGTCACCCCATTTTTAAATTAGTAAAGTTTAAGCACAACAAAAATGTTGTTTTAAAACAGCCCATTTAAACAATCCTAACAAATCACAACTTTTAGAAGGGGGATCTTATAACTGTGGGAATGCTTAAAATATTTCTTCTGTATATTACAAACTTCTGCCATGATTTTGGAATTTATACTATCACAAATTCAAACTACAGAAAACCTAGGTTGCATGGAAACCTCAATTTTGTGGTTTATGAATTGTTTTGCCTTTTCAGCCTTTTGTGAAGTTACAGAACAATGGCATTGCACTTTATTACAGAGTCAGAGAACATTCCTTTGCTGTACATATAGTAGCAAAAGCAGTTAATATTTCATGGCATTATAGTGAGTATGAGGCGCGTCAAGAATAGACCGACAACTTCCACAACTTCAGTACCAGATCAAAAACTTTACATTCTTCCTCCTAAACCCTAACCCACGTTCCTCACAGTCTGAAAACAAAAGGGTCTCTCATTTTCTCCATCTGTTCTAGTTCAACCCAAACTTCTAATGCCAAGAGCACTAAAATGGCCCTTTATCAAGCTATTCGGTGATTGAGCAGACAAGGACAAAGCACTTTTCTGCTTCAAGACATAAAAATTGATCAGGTGGCACTGTCTATTGATGCTCAAAAGACATCATTGCTCTTGTAAACATCTAAGATAAAGAGATGTTTCATTCATGATTGTTTTTATACAAACAAGATAAACATATTAATGCAATACTGTCCATCAATTGCTCCTCAGCAAGCTGTCCATGTTTATTTTCCTACTCTGTGGTGTCCCAAACTCAAATTAATCTATATACCTTACATTTCTTTTGTTGCAACCTTAATTTACCTTGCATTCATGCTGAGAGCTCATTCATAAACAGTTTCTGTAGAACAGCTGACACGCAATAGCTTGTTCACATGTCACAGCATTCAAAGTTACAATTAAATCATCGGACAGCATCCCAGAGAGCCTTGCACTGATAGAGACCTCCAGTGTGCAAGCTGCCCTTTGTCTGCACGCGCTCTGGCACTTGCTTCATATGCCCATTGAGTTGCCCTCGGAATCTTCCATAGGAGAGGACGTGCCTCATTTCCTTCACTGACCACAGAGGATTCACCGCAAGAATACGTGGCCTCTGGCAACAAAACATTATCTTCAGGGTCCTTTCTGGCATCTGTTTCTTAGGATTTTCTGCCTCAATAACAGTTATGTTTAGCTATGTCAAAGAGGAAAAGCCCTCTAAATTAAAATCATTATATATATCCAGTTTGTATTTAAACTAATGACATTATGGTTTAGTACATAGTGGGAAATGGGGTGATGGCAGGAGGTGAGGCCCTTGCTAGTAATCAAAGCCCTGGGCTGCACACATAAGACATTTAATTTGCAATGTCAGATCTGATACTCTTTGTTTGGTCTTAGAGAAGTCATTTGACTCCACTCTCTCATATATATATACACATATAATCACACATATAAAAAAGAAAATTCACTCCATTTTACTAACAGAAAAGAACAAACACAGTTGCCTTCTAGTAACAGTGCAAAGGTTAATCTACTCATAAATTCAGATGCATGAAAGTACATTGTAGATTTCAAATATTATTAATTCTCACAGACACATATTTACTACCGTAGCAAGCCTTAAGGGACTGAGTGTTGTTTCCTTTGTGAAACAGCTAAAAGTTCTCTAAAGCTAAGGCAGATGTGAACATCTTGGAGGATTTCACAACATTATCAATAGGAAAAAGAATTAAAATAAAGGACTATATGAAAATAAGCTATTTTTACCACATCTACTTTTCTAAACTACATGTCTCTCTACCCATAAAAGCCAGATGAATCAAAACCCTATGCCGAAGAATATACTACTTAGAAAATACTTAAAAATGCAGTCACTGGCATGTATTTCAATACTAAATAAATTGTGACTGAGCAGGAAATTGATCTAAAGATGTTAGATTCATACTGGAGGAAAAGAAATATTCTCGCCTACTTACTAAAATATGGATTAATGAAAAGGATATTTCTCGTGAGAAAAAGCACTCCATATTTTGCCGTCATATTCAACATGCTAAATATCACTTCCAGATTCTTTAAAAATAGTGCTGTGATAAACCTCAGGGAAAAAAAAAGGGGCGGGGGGGGAGAAATGCTCAGTTTTACTTTGTTGAATTTCGAACCAATTTAACCTATCACTTATTTGCTCCTCCTTAAGGTTGCAACTTCTTTGAATAATGAAAAGATTACAACTAAAGTTGTACAGTTCACAATTCATTGTAGGCACAGATATTCATTAAAAAATGTCAGGATTGGACATAAAGGTTGACAGATTTTTCAACTAGCAACTTCAGGAGCCAAGCAAAACAATACATTTATTTGTTGAGCTACTGTGTCAGCCAAGAATGGTTACACTTCTCTCAATCCAAAGGTCATGCTAAGATTTGCTACTTAAGAGGTAACAAGATGCCTGCTGTTTTCAAGGACAGCAATTCAATTCCATGTCTGAACTGTAATTGTGATATGCAGCAAGTTTCTCAATCTTGACATGTTGGGTAAGAAAGGTTGCTATTTAAGGTGATGCCCTCTGGGTGAGGAAAATTGAAGGACCGGTACGCTGCACGACATATGCTGTAAGCTATTACACCTGTATAGCGGCTAGCCCTAAAGTATTAACAGAGCAGGACAGCGTGTGATGGCATTCTGCCTTCTTGATGCCATCCACAGCAATGCTAACAGAAGAAACTCCATATCTTAATACCAAAAATCTTACTCAAATAGAAATTTAAGTGGTTTCATACAGCCTCTGTAATCAGATCACTTTGGAAAGCAGTTAAGCTGCATGAACAGTGTATTCATACGTAAGACACCGGAGTACTTTACTATAACACAAGCAAACTCTGCACACTGCTAAATCTTGATTTATATAAAACCTCATGCTACTGAAAATTCTTTAAATCTAACTGACTACATAAACATACAAATAAAAAGCAAACCAGGAGTTTTACAAATAGAAGTGCACAAGCCTTCATTCATATCCAGCAGGTATCATAATGCAATCAAAAAATACTGTGACTACAATTCCACGTGAATGAAAAAGCTTTCCAAGTGAGAAAATCTGATTTCCAAACTCAGGCTAGAATCAAGTCTGTAGTCTGTGAGCTTAGCTCCAGTGAACTTGCTGGTGTTTGATGCTTTTAACAGGAATTAAGGAATCTTGACCAAAGCCACAACTGCGCTACACCCTGCTGTTTGAGCATTCTACTGATTTTGGCAGAATTGATTCCTTTCATTATAATGAAGGTACCAGAGTAAAGCCTTATTAATCCTGCCCTATTTCTCATTTCTATTGAGCTAAAATAACAATATTACTATGAAGATATTTTATACAGACAGTTTCTGTAATACTTATCACATATTGAGCACTCTAAGACATTTTTCCTTCCTTTATGCCACTCCTCTCCTTTTTAGCTTCTACTTTAATTTCTGATTTACCTTTCTTGAGATACTACAGATTTTAATAAAAAAGCAAACAAAACCTGTAATATGAAAACCTGGCCAGGTTAGAGAAGGCACAATCCCAATTCTAACACAATGACAAACTATTGAATCTTCAAAAACAAAAAACAAGAAACAAAACAAACAAAAAAACCCAACTACCCCAAAATATAATGATACTACTAAAAAACCCCATTACTATACAAACTGTTTCTGTAGTCCTTCCAGAAAGCGCTATGACAACCAGCACTCTTAAAACACATTTCTTTTCAAAAATACTGTACACATATCTACAGAACTACTCTAAGTCATGCCAGCTTTTAAAATGCACAATCAAATGTATATTTCTAAAATGCATAATCAATATTACTACACATGTGAAACTCACTTTAGAGACTAACTGGCAAATGTACTGATGTCAGCAACTGATGGCATAATTAGTTTCAGCAGAACCATAAGCAGATATGATTAAACTTTAAAAGGTTTAAGTAATTTTATCGCTGTAAAATGCTTGTTGATAAAAGCTCTAAGCTTTGAAGATACAAAGCTACGATTAATAGACCAATTTCTGACTTATCATTATTAATTTTTTAATAGGATAGTGTCCACAGGCCCTTGTCAGAATTGTAGCATCATTACACCAGGCATTGTATAAAGTTCAGAATACACAGACTGCTTTCTAAAGATGCTGGAAACTGTTTTTACGACCTTAAAAGTCATGACCAATCCAGTATTCCTAATATTTAAAAAATAATAATAGCAGGAAGCAGACGAAAGAGAAGAAGACCAGAAACCATAACGGCTGTGAGGATGAACCACTTGAATAACATCATGGTTTGTAGTAAAAGCTGAGTGGATGTTTTTTCCCTTCTTGTCATAAAAGGAAGCACAGGCAAGTTTTGCTGGCCATTCTCTAAGTGATACGACCAGGTAATCTCCTAATAGTGTCATGGTAGGAATGCGCGTCCAGAAAGTATTTCTCCAGAGAATTAAAACTGAAGAAAAGCTAGCTATAAGAAGGCATCTATAGCAGAAGAAAAGCATGACAGTACCTCACTGGAAAGACAAAAGATACTTAAGCTCAGAAAAGGATTTAATTGGCAAGGGACACATTAAGACAAAACAAAGACTTGAATCTTGAAGAGATGTACACACATGTTTATATACTGTTATTTACAGACTCCGACTACATGCATATGTCATAAATTATGGCAGTAGGGGCTTGATGCTTCTCCTTCATCACAGAACCACAGTGGTACAACTCCAGTGTTTTCTCTTGTAGTTTATACAGCCTTGGATTAGCAAAGAAACGAGATCTGGGAATTCTGCATCAGGACAGTCTGCAGAATCGGTCTCTTGTCAGATTATTTTATGAGTGCTTTTTAACTTCAATCACTATAATCCCATTTGCCCAGACTAACAACCCTATGTGTACTAGCAAAGCAACACTAAGCTGTAAATTCCTTCTGTCTGGTCCAAGCAAGACAATCGTTATCTGGAGATGGACATGATAGCATAGAATAATCTAAATAGCTATTCTACAAACCAACCTTTCATGTCAAGCAGAAAAGGGAAAGAAAAGAAATGGGTATTAAAACAGATCAGAGTTTAAAGTAATGAAACCAACATGCATTTATTGTTCACTCAAGTATTTCTGACCTGACCATCTGGAGAAAAAAAAGGTAGTACTTCACAGCAATAGGTATTACAGTAGTCCTAACATGCTGAGCTACTGAACTGTCTGAAATGTTTATGGCTAATTAACTGTAAGTTACACTGACAAGTTTCAACATCAGTCATACACACACATACAGAGATATATTTTATAAGGCTACAAAACTGTCTGAGTTTTATTAGCAATAAAAAAATGGCAGCTTTTATCATGCATGCAACTATTAAAACCATGTGAAAGAGGCAAACTGACAAAGAAAGGAGAAAGGATACAGGTCTCATTATTGTGACCAGTCTCAAAAGGTTATTACACTGATACAGCAGTGTTATAATAGAGCAATCAGAAAATTAATATACTGAGTCAATACACACATCTGATGGTCAGCTGAAAGAAGAGAAAGGAAAATAACCAGGAAGAACACCATACCTTTTAGCACTAGTTGACAGTTTAGCAGCTGTTTTGCTTGATATTTTCCCCTCTTTTTTCTTGGGTTGAACTTGCTCCCTTTCTTGTTCCTGCTGAACACCTTCACGCTGATCTCCATCAGAGCTGCCTCCACTAGTGCTTGGACTATCATCCACTCTCTGCCCCTCTGTAGACATGGCAGATGCTGCACTGAACAAAGACAAACTAAAGTTAGCTTTTTGAGAAGAAACTGCCTAATTGTGTTTCTTACATGCTTTAAGGAAAGAACACATGGGATATATATATATATTTGTGTTAATAAAATAATGCTTGTGTCACAGTAGTTCAGTAATCCTCATACTGAAGAGTTTTGCCACAAGCATGTTAACAATAATTCAAGAGCTGGCAATTTCAAACCCTATACCACTCCCACCCCCC
>WEIT01018933.1:0-16603 GCA_013389985.1 Dryoscopus gambensis | reverse complement strand
CCTCCGCCTGCCCCCCCCTCGCCCCCCCCCCCCCGGTCCTGCCGGCCCGCCGCCCGCACCTCCCCGGTGCCTTTGTTTCCGTGGAGCCGGAGGGAGCAGCCGGAGGGGACGCGGCCGATGCCCCGGGCGGGAGGGACGCGGTACCTGGGGAGAGGCGGTGCGAGGGCACGCGGTGCCTCCGCCGGCGTGCAGGGAGGGCCCAGGCCCTGGGCACTTAGTGGCCGCACTTTGTGTTATCGTGGTAGTTTCGACCACGGCGTGGCATTAGCACGGCTGGGTGGCACAAACTGCCCCTGGCACTGGCGGCACCGGGTGACGTGCAGCATCCCAGCTGCAGATAGGCGCTGTCGCCTGATTGTGGCCAGGTAAATGAACCTCACCTCCCACACAGGCAGGCATTGCATCTGTGGAGAGCATCGCAGTCAGGAATGGGAGAGGCCAAGGCAGAGCCGCACTTAAGTGTTAGTTGTTTAGTGGGAATATTAACCTGGAACAAAACAAACCTCCAGCAGAACTGGCTGTCAGGTAACCCTGGCTGCGCTGGCCGAGTGAGACACTTCTGTCCCTGTGCCGACCCTGCTGCTTTAATCTTTACATAATATGCTTAGCTGTGTTATGTAAACTTCTATCACCTCAAACCTTTCTTCCTCTAACATGGAAATGTACCAGCCAAGGGTAAAGGGGTAATGGCAAGTCAAAATGTTTCCCCTCTTTTAACAGCTAAAGGGAATTAAAAAAATAAAATGTGTTCTCACCATTCCACATGTAGGAGGAAAAGTTTCTCCCTACTTGAGCTGTGAAGCATTGTATTTTTTCTGACTTGTGGTTGAGGTGTAGGTGGAGTCTGTGCCATCAAACATACAGAAGTTGAGAACTTGAAGCATTACTGAGATATATAAGGATTAGAAACATTATTGACACCTGCTCTCATATCCAGATAACATAAGTGCTTTTTGCAGTTTCCCTGTACATAAAACTAATCTTTGTTGAGAAATTGTTTTTAAATAACTTGGTTTATTTCCTCTTCCTATTTCTTTGCTAAATTATCCCAGTAGCATTTTCACCTAAACCTAAAAATACCACAGTCAGCTAGTTCTTCCTGTTCTGTGTGCATTTACAAGATATTTTCCTGCTTATGATGGAGAAAAGCCCCTAATATCAGTTAGGTGGGTTTCTGTCTGCTAGCATACACTGGCTTCTCAGAAGGACTAATAATAAAGTAATTAATAGAATATGATGTCTGAAAGTCCTTCAAAAAATGCAAACGTCCTGAAAGTAATGCTTCTCATTGTGCTGAAAGGTGCATTGCACACTCTTGACATCATGGTTCCCTTCTCTAAAATTACTTAAATCATGCTTTGTCCTTTCAGTCATTCGAAAACAGACCTCCTGAAAACCATCCAGGAAGCGATAAAATTCAATTCTAAATGTTTCTTCTAACCATATTTCCTTAGTGTTTCTCTGACTGCTTAGAGGTGCCTTAAAGGAGGCATACATGCATCCATGTGAACTCCTCAGCCCATCTCAGGACTTCTCTGTGGTGAGAGTTCATGGTGCTTCATTACAGATCTTTCCTGCTAGGATTTGCAGGAAGCACTGAGGGAGAAGCTGAGTGAATAGCCTAATTGAGACAGGGGCAGGATAGGGCCATACAGTGTCCCAGAATCTGGGTCATAAATTCCCAGTGCCAAAATAATCAAGGGAGTGCTGAAGTGTTTCAGCACCGAGTGAGAGGTTTGAGTCATCACGAGTCAGGCCCTGATTTTTTTCTTTTGGTGTGTGACCTCTGGCCCAGAGCCCTAAATGGTAGGGCTTAAATTAAGGACAACTAAACCAGGCAGAAGGTTTGTACTGCCTTATGAATAGAACATACACACTGAGGTGTGCCCTGTTTTAAAAGCAGAGGTTTTGAATGAGCCCTACCTATGCAGTGTAAAAAGAGTAGGGCAGGGTAGTCAGCTGCTCCCGTTTTTATCCTTTTGACCTTTCAAAATAACGTGTTTGGCCTTCAGATGTTAAAGGCTGCATAATATTGCTCGAAATTCTTGGGAAGACTTTTCTAAGTTTGGGTTATATAGATTAAAATCCTGGCCCTTTTGAAGTGAATGGCAATACTCCAGTGTTAGATGTCACCCATGCTGGAGTACTAAGGCACACAAGTTACACTCTTTCCCCCACCGCCCCACCCATGCTTAGTTTTATGTGGTTTCCACAAGCTGACCCTATTTACACCACCAGACACATCCAAAGCAACATGAGTTCTTTACTCTCACAGAGGTTTGGAGCCTCCTTGCAGAGACATACTGGAGTTCATCTTACCTGGCACAGGCAGTCACACTTTAAACTGTTATGGTTAAGGACACTTCTGTTGAGGGCTCTTGATTTAGAGTGTCTGTTATAAGGACCTGTATGTCAGTCAAAATCTATGAAGTTGGAGAAACCTGAGCAAAGTTTCCATTTAGAAGTGTTTAATTTAAGAAGTAATAAATCTATTTAGATTTTTCAGGTCTTTTTATTTTTTTTAGCTGTACTGGGAGCTGTACTCAATTATGGTGAGTTTTATCTAATTCTGTTTACTTAAAAACCAGGGAAATATTGTTTCATGTCAAAATAAGAAATAGGAAAATGCAACTTTGGTGTTTTTTCTGCATTTCTATTTATCCACTACTGTCCATTCCCATTTAAAAGGACATGTCATTTTTATATCACTGTTAAAATCATTGAATGAACACCATTGTCAAGTTATAACTAGTAAAAAGGGTTTGGTTTTCTGAGGTAGAGAAGAGATGAGAAATCATCTCAACTGTGGTATAAGTGAAGACATAACTATCTCTCTTGTGATAGCATAGCTCTCTTTCAAAACTTTAATATTTTATGTTAAAGAGTGAGATGGTAATATTCATTTGTCCATGGTGTGCCTGCTTGTTATATCAATCTTTTCCAGCCAAGTCCTAATGAGCCAGTTTGTTTCATCCATCTGAACTATTATCAGCAGAAGGCTGGAGGAGTGGGGACAAAGGTGCCTTTATTCATTCTTTACCTGAATCCACTTTCCAGCTCCACAGGAACTGCCATAGCCTGTGTTGTTCCCCTCATCTCTCCCCTGCTGGGAGTTGGGCCCCATGGGGCTGTTTAGAGAACGGACAGCAGGCAGCTCTCAGCAGCAGGCCCTCTCTTTCCCAGTCTGGTCCTCCATCCTGAGCTGAAGTGGGGGCACAGAATAATGAGTTTCTGCAGTAACTTTATGCTGTTCCAGGATTCTTCTCCCATAGCTGGTTTTCCTTATGCTACTATGATGGCACAAAGCTGTAAGGACCATCCAGAGGATCTGGCCTGTTGTCTGTTTTTTCCCCCCTCTGATAGTTATCTTTCTCCTATTTGTAGATAGTTTATTCTCACACTGCATCTAATTTTTTTTTCCTACAATCTTGCTTTGCTTTTGTTGCCACTTGGATGAATCCCACTCTGTATGTTGGCAAATGTAAATTGAAATTCATAGGTACCCTGATCTCTGAAGTGCCAGGTGTGTCTGAAAATGCAGTATCTGAGTGATTCAGAGATCAGGATTCTTCATTTTGTTTCTCTTCTATCAACATGTAGAATAAAGTGGCAAGGAAAATACCTGCAGCAGAAATTTAATTAGAGTTTTCAGTTAATTGTGTATGTCCTCATCACTTACAAAATGACATCCTATATCAAGGAAAACATTGATTGAGTCCTGAACACTAGGTAAGCCTATTATTCAAACAATGACTTGACAGAAATCTGTTTAAAGTATTTTCATGACATTCTGATGTAAAATGATTGTGTGAACACAGAGGCAAGTTATTACTAGCCCGACTTCTTTATTTGCTCTACAATACTGCAAACCCCCAAATCATTAGCATTTATTCACTCTAATATTTTCAGGCCGTTAAATACAAAAGGAGTTGTAAGTTGTGTGGCAAACAGCTTTTAAGGTCTCTTTCATTCTAGCCTAGAAAACTAAGAATTTGCAGCTCCTCCTCCCCTTTGCTCAGAAGCAGAACAGCTCCCGCTATCATTCAGCTGGAACCAGAACAAACAACTGGGACAATAACCATGTGGCATCAGAAATCCTGGTGACTCTCAGCTGCTCTGCTATCCAGGATTGTAAAGAATAAAGATAAAACATATTAGGAGTGGGTAGGACGGAGGTAATAACTTGCTTCCGTGTCCCTAATGAAAGCCTCTATGTTTTTTTTAAGATAGGGAATAAATTAACTGCATAGTGTCCGGAACAGAGGTTTGTTTCAATGTGCTGGTTGAGAGCCTAACTTAGAGCGTAACTATGACATAATTCCACAATATAATTCTCTGATAGTTTCTAGACAGAAATTGTTGACAACTGAATCCTAGACTAAGCTGCTGCTTTAAAAATTTCATATTGTACTTAGTGAAGGGAAAAATCTTCGTTTTCAGAGCTATTGTAATGCAGTGACCTGTAACTGGAAGAATTCCCTGCATTGCCTGTCTTAATTCATCACCATATGTGGGAGAGAATGTTGAAAAGTGAAGATAGGTTAGAAAAGAAAATTGGGGTGTTTTAGGTGTTACTTCCACACTCTCTTCAGCACCTCCGCATTCCTATTATTTTCTGTCGGTTTCATAACATCTTAATTCACAGGATCAGAGCTTGGTTTTCTGACTAATTGGTAAAATTTTGAGGATCTCTTGTGGTTCCGTCGGGAAAGTTACATCTTTACACAGAAAAAGAAGCCGTGGGTACTCATGTTCCCTTTTAATAAAGTTAAGGTTCCAGAAGAATGTGGGCTAATGTTCTCTATGCTTAATGCATGATTAATGCATGCCTGGGGAGCAGGCTCCGCATCCACCACAGCAAACCAAACCCCATAAGCAGGCTTGTTCAGTCCCTTCAATAGGAATGACCAAATATATATCAGGAACCCAGCAGACCACAATCAGTCTCAAGCAGACTGTCTGCCTAGTACACAGTGGGAAATACCCGTGTGTTCTCTGCCGGGGATTCCCCCAGTGAAGAGGAAGTCCCCGGCAGTAATAAGTCAGACTAGTCAGATTTTGCACTTGTTTGCTGAAGATCCTAGCCAAAGAGCCTGATTTGGGCTGTAGTTGGAAGGGATGAAGGGGAATGTCTGCAGTTTGATAAGCCTAAATTATTCCTTCTGCTTTATGGAACCTTATACACAACTAGTGCCAATACAGCAGCTGCCAGTGGCTAAATCCAAGAACAAACAAAGGAAGAAAAAAATCAAACATCTTTTGTCTCATCCTTGGTGGTAACTATTGCAGGGAATAAATGGAATCTCTTGCCTATACATCTAGATAGAACCTGGCCAACTTCTCTCTGCTCTTCCCTAAGCTACATCTGTAGAACTTCAGGGAGCAGGAATCAAAAGAGCAAGTGCTCGTCTTCCTCAACTGCACAAAATGAAGCAAGCAGTGCGTGCAGCAACTTCAGGGTAGGGACACACTCTCTTAATCACACTAGGACTGTTCCCAAGGCTGCAAAGTCATGGGGAGGCAGTGGGGAGGACACAGGTGGGGCAAACATTTATTTTAGAAAGCTGGAAAGCCCAACACAGGAACACATACCTACTTCCTGAGTAAGCAGACTTTTTTCTTGAGTATCCTTGCCCCAGTTCAGAGCCCTGAGCTGCACAGAAGTGGACTCTTGGACATCTTCATCTTATCATAGTGGATGTTTGAAGGAATTTTGCTTAACCTTATAGCTCAGTTGAGACCCTCCGTAGCTGTACTTATTACTGTATTTTAATCCAAGTGGACCCTTATTTAGACCAGCTTTGCATCTTATATAGACACTTCTACTTCTGCAAAGTGGGTTCTTCTTGCATTTTACAGTTAATTTGGAAAAGTGGAAAGTAATTAAAGAATCTAGCACACAGTTTCTCTTTGAAGCATTTCTTTATCTCCATTTCCTATGTTTGGGAAATTTTTGGAACTGGAACCCATGGCATTGCTGAGGACTAGGCCCACAAAAGCAATTTGGTATCTGTTGCAATTTCTAACTATTGATGCTGTAAAGGCTAGTGAAGTACACAATTCTCAGGGAAGACCACACATTTCAAGGGAGATAGATATTTAAACGGTGGAGGTCCACAAAGATTTGGCTGAGTAGTTATCCACTTAACCTAGTCATTAGGAAGTGGCAGGGAGAGACATGACATCAGCACAGAGTCTTCCACAAATATGGGTGCACACCTCTGGTTGGGGCTTTAGCTACAGGTAGATTAGCTGAGTTGGTTAGAACATGGTGCCAGTATCGCCAGTGAGCTCATGATCTCCTGGGTCTAGCAGAAGACCCCTGCCTGTCCAATCTTCTGCTGACAGAGGCATTGCTGATAATGTGGGAGGTAGAAATTTAATTCTGTCTGCTGCCTGAAAGATTTTCAAAAGAAGATTAAGCAAAAGAAGCTGCCCCACAGCTTATAACTCTCAGAAGTATATCCTAACCATTACAGCATTTTGGTGCTTGGCTTATTCGTTTGCTCTCATTCAATCTCTTCTCTCTAAAATATACCTACATCTTCACTGGGTTGGAACTGAAAACGTGAGATGCCTAACAAACAGGCTAAAAGTCATTCTCTATCTTTTGATCTTTCACTCTTTCAATATTTAATGATCCCATTCAAAATGGAACAGCATTAGCAAGAGAGATTAGGAAGTCCCCTGTCCCCTTCCCACACCACTGCATGTTTTCAAGGTAGCAGTGTGAGTTAAAGTGTCTTTCCAGTAAAGGAAGGACTGTGCCTGTGTCTCTGGCATCCTCAGTCAAAGGTCTAACTGCTACACATTTTGAAGAGGTGCTTCTGCCTGTGCTTTGGTGAAAGTGGGAATGCTTGCTCTGCTAGGACAGTATCTGCAGGCAAGATTACAGGATCCTTAGCTTGTGAATCATGATTGTCAGGATCACAAATAGGTGTTAAATTGCTTGATGACATCAAGACTTTGGGTTTCTACTCATGAGATCAAAGGTGTGACTTACTTTAACCAAGGAAACACCACAATCCACCACTAACTAGAAAAATACATTAAAATAAAAAAATACGTGTTACAGATTCAAACATGCCCTGCAACTGTGTGCTGATGCAGTAGTGAGGTTTTCAAGCATCCAATTCAGACCAAGTGGGACAAACAGACCTGACATAATGGGTGAATGGTCAGTCTCAGTGAAGACATTTTTGTTTGAAATTCCTTCCAATACAGTGCACTATGCTCTGCCCTGGACATTGGGAATCTCCCTCGAAATGAGGCTGACAGTTCTGGGGGTCTAACATGGAGCCCTGGGCAGGGTGGGGGAATCCCCAGGGGAGGCTGGACAAGGAGAATTGGGCTGGCAAGTGCCCTCAGAGACCTGACACTATGTCATTAAAACCTCTTTCAACAGCCATGTATTTTTGCTAAAGATTATGGACACACAAGGAGTGTGATTCTGAGTATAACCTTTCTAAATTTCTTAAATTTAGTTTCCATATAGTTATGTATACCTAAATCCTGTTTTCCAGAGAAGAAGAATTATTATCTTAAAAAAAAAAAAGCTGTTGGGAAAAAGCAGAAATCAGTCACTCCCAGGAATGCCCACTAATTCAGCTAGATTATTATTATATTCCACAATCAGCCAGCCAGGGTTTATTATTCCTTTGAGACAATGGGAGATATAATTTGGTTTTGGAAGCGTTTCAACAATAGCTTTTCCATCCTGCACGCTGGCAGCTTGGATTGCACTGTGTTACCGGACCAAAGTTCCCGGTGGCGGGGGATGCCAGCTAAATGGCTTGCTGTGCTACATCTCTCTTGAGGTGAAATGCCATGGAAGCTGTGAGCTGCACAGCTGCCTCGGCATCTGCTCGCAGAGCCCACAGATCTGAAACAATGGGCCAGAAATTGGATGGCAATTTAAATATAATGGTCTGCCCATTACTGGTAATTAAAAATACATTGGTAAGATCCCAGAAGGTAAGGGAGGCATATGAAACAGACACAGGTTTCCTCTCACCTGGGTGGACTAGGATAAACTTAGAAACCAGTGCACTTCTTTTTTCATGCAGACCTACTGCAAACTCCTTGGAAATAATGGAAACATTCCCATTGGCATTAATGGACTTTGGATAAAATCCTAATTGCCACTATAAAACCTTTTTTAATGTTGCCATACATTATTTGCTGTGTATGTATTTTAATAAAACAGTCCTGAATGTACCGTAGGGAATGTGCTCCTTAAAATGTGTCTCTATTTTGAAACTCTAACAAGGGCAAGCTCCCTGACAGGAGACCTTAGCTTTACTCTATTTCTGAAGGAAGGCTTAAAGCACTCTTTAATTTTATAGGGGAAATAGAGAACTGCAAAAGTCTGTGGTTTCTTTAGGGAGAACCTCACATGAGCATTTTCTTTATTCTGATTCATAACAGTTCTTGCCCTCAGCTGTGGCTTTGGTCTGGAACTGAAAATGCAAACCAAAACTGACTTAAAAGCATCGAAGTTTGGGTGATCTGGTTTCATTTACTTCACGTAGTTTAGTCCCCAAACCATATCTATAGGCAAGTTTGCTCAAAACAGTATCTAGATTAATTCAAAAGTTAATGACTGTCATACTATGACCTTTTCTAAAAATGAACTAAGTTTTAAACTTACAATTAAACCCTAAACTGGTGTAGTTTTCTGTGGCATCAGATTTTGTTTTAAGTGTCATGGAGTAAGAATGGTCTTTTCCAGTTAAACGTAGAATGTAAAGACGAGCTAAGCAGACTTGAGTAACTACACAAACTGAGCAACTTCTCCTCAGTTTCTCTTTCACAAAATGTACATAATAGTCACATGGATGTCAAAAACTCAGCCCCTACCCNNNNTGTATAGATCTATGAATCCTTCAGGTTGAGATGCCAAATATTAATAAAACTCTTGGGAGCTTCAGTGAATGCTACAAGAGCTTTAAATTTCCACAGCATAGCTGTAAAGGTGAATTGAATACCATTTTTCACTCCAGGAACAAAAGGAAACATACGTCTGGCGTCTCAGGTTGCAGCTGTATTCTTGGCAGCAACAATAATGAGCAGTTTTAACAATGATATGGGAAGACAGAGATCCTAAGGAAACTACAGATGATTATTGTCAGAGTTTACGACTAAGCTGGAACTTTCTTATAGGTTGGTTGTTTTGTGGTCTTCTCTACTGTGAACTTCCCATATATGTATTGACACATAGCTCATGGCAGGTGAAAGTGCAGTGGCTGAAGCAAAAAAAAAGCCCCCATCTCTGCTGTCTTTCATAGACCTCCGCCCTGTAGAGGGGTGACGGAATGGCTTATGAATCAGCTTCTAACCTTGCAGTTCAGCATGAACCAAAATCAATGCTGGTTTACCTTAAGAGGCCAAGCTGTAGTCTGTGGTGGTTTAGAGCTGATTCATGAGCTGCTCAGCTCCCCGCTGTTAGATGCAACCTCAGGGAAAAGTCTGGTAACCTCTGTAAGGATTCCTGGGAGAGGAGCAGCCAACACTTCCACACCTTTAGTTTAGTTTGTCACTATTTACTGCAAGCTGTAGACCTCTACCTATCATTCTTTTAGGTGGGATCAAGATAGGGACTCACATTACCCACTACTTGTAGCAAAGATTTAAAGCTTGGTGTGCTATCCCAAGGGATCTCCGTCTAGATCTGCAACAAGCCCTTGTATCTCAAGGACACAGAAGAAATCAACCAACCAACTTTACTGCAAAGAAAAATATTATTGCAAATATTTGCTTAAATGCAGTAGTCAGTCAACAACATGTTTCATTTGCCAAGTGTTTCCCTTCTGCATGAGTACCTGGCAGGTTCCATATATGGGTCTGTCATCTTTGTTCATACTTGGTACCTAAGTTTTTCAGATGAAACCTGTTTCTGTTTTCTTTTTATTACCAGTTTTTCATATAAATAGAATAGTTTTTGAAACCTTTTTTTCTCCAAACCTCACTTCTGTCACAGTTTATTTTCTAAAGCCACATACTCTTGCAAAGAGTCATGGTACCAAAAGCACCCTGGGAGGGTACATGCCTCAGCAAAACCTTCCTTTTCTTTTGCTTACAGTCTTTTTCAGATTTTCCATGTACACAAAGTACCAGGTAGCCTTCTGTCTGCCTCAGAGGGCTTTTCACATAGATACCTTAGTATCTTTGTGAAAGTGAAAAAACACAGCCCATCTCACTCCCCTATGCTTTCTTGTGATGCTTCATATGTCATTGTCTGAAGACAGGGATTACTTTCAGCTGGCCTTCTGCAGCCACTGTGACTGTTAGGACAACTCTGTATAATGCCTGCTTTCCACATGATGTACCCTTAAGAGGTTGTGATCCAAGGCAAAATGTGTCTGTCTCTGAATAAACTATTTTAACTCTTCTATTCCTTCAGGGAACAGGTGATAATGTATTATAAATTTGACTTGTCTGTCAGCTTATGGCCTTATTCATAAATTTATTTAGTAGCAAACAGGTTTTGGCATCTGGAATGAAGTCCCCTTTCATTAACTACCTTGTGATAATGAAGATGGAGCTCAGTATTTTAAGTTTTAAAAATCCACAAAACCAAAGTAAAAAAAAAGGCCCCTACAGCAAGTGGAGAAGAGGTGAACTAGGGAGAAAAACTGTGGTGAGCATCTCACATTTAATTCTGTTTGAGTAAGCCTCCCATGGTCCTTTCTCTGCCTTTGTGTTTGCCTTTTGCCATTTTTGTCACTTACCTTCTACTTTTTCCCTGTTTTTCTTCACATAACCCTTTCATACCTGAACAGCTTGCTATTTTCTCTTTTCCTTCTTCCCTTTCCTTTTTTTCCCTGTTTCTATTTTTCCCTGTTCTCTTTACACATGTTCTTTTTCTTGACTTTGTCCCCAGATAATCTTCTCCCCCCCAATCCAATCTGTTGTGAATTTTTTTTCCTTCCAGATGTGTGAACATGTGCCTTAGTCCTTCACTTCACAAACTGTAACCCACAGACGGTTGGTTGATGACAAATTGGGAGGCTGTTAATCAGAGAGCTGTTCTCTTCCAGATCTTGAGTATCTGAGCCACCTTCAAAGACAAAGCCTGTCAGATACATATCTAACATTATTTCCTGCATAACTGCAGCTGTTTTATAACATTATGAGGGTACAGGTCTATGCAGTTGTAAGGAAAAGCAGCTGTTTATGCTCCCTGCATGACATCTGCTAAGATGCCATCTACACTAAAAGTCAGAATTGCTAAAAATCTGAGGCAATCACTGAAATTGCAGCCCTCTCTAGACTGGCACATATGTTAATCTGGTAATATAATGCTCCATAACCTCTTAAAATACGACATTTTTTACTAGATGGTCTTCCTTTTTAGTTTGAACACCTTATGGTGGCCTTGTTTCATACTTTTAACATACCTGGAGAGCTCTGGATGGAATTCAAATGTACCATAGTAGCAGTCTCATTAATGACTGATTTCAGAAGTGGAAAATATTTCCAGACTAGCAGCAACTCCCAAAGATATTAGAAGTACTGCAAGGGAGAGAGTTTGATTAAAATAGGAATAGCACTGTCAGAAGAGAATCTCCTTTAACTAATTATAATACTGTGGGGTTATATGGGTAATGGGCCAGGCATAAGCTATACATTCGATCTGAGCGATGTGGATCTGAAGGGCCAAAACTAAAGTAACCGCCTTAGCTTTTCAATACTTTCTGCCCAAGAAAAGCACCACAGCTCCTAGGAGAGTCTACTTCCTTCAATGTACTGATCAGCAAACTGGTCAGGTCAGCAGTATCAGAGCAATGACATTTACAAGGACACTTGTCTCTTTGGATCCTTTCTTCTACTGCTCTCCCAACAATATCTGTGTGTTCTTCCCTGACCCAGGCTGTCATTTTACAGTTTTGCACAAATGCTTTGGTCTAAGGTGCTGTTTAATTGACAAAATGGAATGTTTTCATAATTCAGTTTCAGTATGGAGGGAATCACTGAAATTCTCAGAAAGAGTTTCCTTTAACTTTCAGCCATAAAAAAAAAAAATATTTCTTAAAGTCAGTTTACATGCAAAATAAAACCAATCTGACTAAACACAAATGCCAACCATATTTCCAGAATCAATGTCTTGGAATATTCTTTAACTAAATTTCAGTGAGATTTACAAAGTAAGCATAGATCAAGAGGAGAATTGTTTGAACAAGCTAGCCCCAAGTATCTTATTGCTGTTTGATTTATTACTACTCCTTCAAAACACTGTCAAGGAGGGATTCTCTCTGTTCTGTAAAAGAAATATTTTTAGGTTTAAAAATTATATATACAAACAACAGGCATAACTTATTTCAAGCTGAAGTAGACCAGTTTTGGAAATGTGATATTACAGCAAGACTTAACCGTGCTTGATACAGCTGGGTAGTATGCCATTCCTTAGGGAATACTTCAAAGAATGACGCAGAGCAGCAGCAACTGGGAGGATACAGACAATTCACACAGACTGCATGCTTTCACACCCTTGTCTCAGATCAGCAATCCCAGATGGTGATCACCCAGAAGAGTCTCAATCCTTTTATATGCAATACTCTGCAGTCACAAAGTGGTTTAACACATAAACTCAGTAAACTCAGATGGGATTGACATTACCTTCAGTAGGCTGAGCACTCTTCTACATCCACTTACTGAAGGAAATTAGCATGATCACTTCAGGGACAGTTCATGCCTTTGTAATTAACAGTAGTACAAACTGGCTACAAGGACACATTCCTAAACATTTTTGAGGGAGGGATCTGGGCCTAGGAAAATAATATGCATCTCAACATCTGGAAGGCTAGAAAATATAATAATCAATTACACCAGTATAAATCTGTGAGGTACATGTCATCATAGGTATGGTGCTCTCAGTAAAGAAAATAGCAGAATCATTTTGGCATCTCCTCTGCCACAGTGAAGCACTCAGCTTTGCTCCCAGTAGGCATCAGTTACCAATATTTATTCCTTCATGCAGGTTAAGCCTTAGCTTTTTTATCCCTGTCTTACCTCAAACCTCTTGAGAATGTATTATGACAGCAGAAATAGATGCAAACGAGTGTCTAGTCTGACTATTTTGTGAGGTGAGTTATGGAAGCAGTAAGAGTAGAAAGGATATGAAAAAGAAGAAGGTAATATTTCTTATTTTCTATCGCTTATATACAAACAAAAATTAAGCAACTTTTTACTCTACCAGTTCAACCTAGCCGTTATAGATTTAGTCATCTACTGTGCAATGTGATTCCACATTATTTTCTACCCCAGTGAAAAATGCATTTGTCCATTTCTTATGGTGGGTAGTGTTTGCCCGGCATGGGTGATCCCACTGGTGCAGAGACTGAATCTCCAAGCTAAAGCACTCCTTGGCAGAAGTCACCATTCCCAGCACCATGATAATATGAATCTGTTCCTCACAGCTGTGGAACCAGTGTGGCTTCCTCTACATCAAACATCTTTACGCCATTCTCCACCGTGTCTTTACTTCCACTGAGAGATTTCTGAAGCACAATAATTCCTGATAATGGAATACACACGTTAAACAGACTATTAATTAAAGCAAATCTCATTACAAAAAAAGACTATTACTAAAGCACCAGGTTTTTCACATGAAAAAATGGAATTCCTCCACTGGTCTCTGGTCCTTCTAGAATGCCTTTCCATCCCAATATCCTGTCATTTAAAAATAATTTTACAGTAAAAATAATTTTTCTCTAATAGCTTGTAACCTTTTATGAAATGATTCCATTTAAAATTCTATTTTAATCATTTTTTCACAGCTAAGAAGAGATACTAAACCATGTAATTTGTATTCATGATAGCAGGCATCATTGCATCCAGACAATGCTGGGAAAATTTTGTGAGACAGAGATAGGCAAATCAATTATAAGGAAACTTTTGTTTACTGGATTCTTCTTGTTGGATTTTAATGTCTGGACATATAACATGCATGTATAAGCTATTTTGGAATTATTTAAAATCATTTGTGAGACTCATCAAAAAATAAATTAGTCTGACACTTGCACTTTTGGGATTAGATTAAGATGTCTGCTGTGCCCCCCCTGTGAAGTGCAGAAGAGAAGACTTTGGCTAGAAATGAGCAGTTTAGAGAAAGTCAACATGTAAGAGCTGTTGACAGATCCACTTTAAAATTTTAACAAATGTCATAAGTATTCTTTTATTCAGACTCTGAGAGGCTTTGGAGACAAAAAAAGTTCCAAGCATTAGAAAAAGAAGCAAGGAAAACAGAATTAATTTCCAGCTTTCTGTAAGGCAGTTATTATTGTGGCTCCTAGATATTACGTTACTTACACCTTCCTTCTCCTTCTGGGTGCATTGGATTTATTTCATTCCACCCCTGCAAATCGTGTTGGTATCATCAGAGCTCTCATTTGTATACTATAAACTTTAATTGCACTGTTTTAAGGCAAACATCTTCAATCAGCCAGACCAGGTATAGTTACAGCAGGGAATCCTGAACTGCTTATTTAAGCAGATAGGGTTTTTTTCTATTCTAAAGACTGTATTCACTTGTGTGTTCTGGAAGGCAGAGAGTTAAAGGCAGAGATGTAAAAGATACTGGATCAAATCAGATATCTTTACTAACTCAACATTTGGACAAACACACTTTGCCAGTAGTAAAGATTTGAAGATCTGGCCCATAACAATTCTTACAATAGTAGACTGTATTTTGTTCTTGGCGGAGTACCAAATCTAATTTACTCTGAGTTTACAGGAGAAAAAAATAAAAAAGTGTTCTGCCTTCCATTTGTTACAGCAGCATAATCAGCAGTGAACTGTCACTCTGAGCAGCAGCAAAAGAACCAAAAGAGGAATGTTCGGCTCTGCCCGTACTGGTGGGTGACGTCAGGAAATCGCTGCTGGGTGACGTCAGGAAATCAGTCTCCCGAGGACAAACAGCCAGCAAGCAACCAGCNGCTTTAGCAGACAGATAAAATGTTAACAAAACACTGGTGGTTACATGTGTTTTCCACTTTGTCTTCAGAAGTAAGCAACAATAACCGGGAGCCCCTTTCTGACTTGGTTTGTGTGCTAAGGACTGCAGAGCCGTACCACAAGTGACTTCATATAAAAGTGCCTGCAGATGCCACGTGGTGGGAGAGAGGGCTGTGCCGTGCTACTGTGTGACAGTGGTTCCTCCTACCTGGGGCTCACAGGTGGGGAAGAAGGGCTCCTTGGTCAGTGCAGAAATGAAGAAGCCAAAGCCAGAGGCAGTATAATGCCAGTAAAAATCTGCCCAACTCTTCATGGGGAGGCTCAGGAAGCCTCTGCTTTTCCAAGCAGTAATAATTTGCATGTAGCAGCCCATGCACCTAGATATCTCTCAGGGCCAGAGGATCAGTGGCTGAATGCTGGCATGAAACTCATGGGACTAGTGTGAGAGTTCAAGCACCATAAATATGCAGATGCCCAATGCTTGAAGAGAGTGATATGCTTTGCCTCCACTCCTTTATTTTGAATAACACTGAGTGCTGTTTTTGAAGGCAGACGACTGGTTTCTAAAAGACTGCCTGCAGGAGCTCAGCCTGGAGGCAGGATGCAGCTGATCAGCTGCCTCCAACAAGGCAATGGCTTAAGCTCCTGCTAAATTTCTGCAGGAAGTGTGGAGCAGCCTGCTTTGACAGATACCATGGAGGTCCAGCACCCTATCCTTATCGAAGCACCACCCCTTCACTTTACTTTCTCTAAAAATAAATAAAATACCCAAAGAATTCAGCCATGTTTCTCTAGTTTTATGTCAGCAGCATCAATTCCAAAGTCTGGCACACCACCCTTTCACTGTTATGTTTTTTATGATGATTAAGCACATATATTTTTAAGGCGAGGTTCTCTATTGTCTCCCCTATGATTTCCAATATTGGCTAGCATAAGTCTTCTTGTATTCCAGCTATTCATCTCAAAGGATAAATTACTAAGGAAGCAAGAAATGTTGAAGGAATCTACATCCCAAATCAACTTGAGGAGACAGGGTTTAAAAAGAAAGTAATGGGGAAGAAGCTCCATTACAGACAAAATCAAAGAGGTGATGAAGGGTCTCATCATCTGGGGCTGTTCCTGCAGGAGATTTCTTTAATGCTCCTCCAGACACATCAGTATCTTAAAATAGAGGAAATACTTCTATCCTGGCCCACTGTGTTCAAGTCAGGCTACCTCAGCTGTGGTTTGGAGATTTGTGAATTTTCTTGCCATTTGTATGAGATACAGTTTAGCCCAGGATAAAGACATCTAATGCAGAGGAGATGACCATCTGCTAAACCGTAACAGATTTGCAATTCCCTGCTGTAGAGCTCTGTTTTCCTTTTCAGGCTTGTACTATATAATTTTGGCTGGGCAGTCTTTTAAATCTATATTTGCTAATGAAAAGACAGCAGTTTCCACTGAAGCAACTCTGACTCTGTGTTCAGAATCTTTATGTCTGGTGGCCTTTGGAGCACCAGTGTCAGCTGTAAAAGTTCACACTGGTTTGGGGTTCTTGGACTTGAGGTTTTCCACTCTGTTGTTGGCTTGGGTTATCTGGGGTTTTTTTGCTAAAGGTTGTGGGAAATTGATTAAGGCCAGCGCTGTTTAATATCTTTATCGATGA
>WEIT01018932.1:8277-37081 GCA_013389985.1 Dryoscopus gambensis | reverse complement strand
ATGGTGCTAATAATGCCAAGGTTGCAAGTCTGATCCCCCTGTGGGCCATTCACTGAAGAGTTGGAATTGATGATCCGTGTGGGTCCCTTCCATCTCAAAATATTCTGTGAATCTGTGACTGTTTAACTTTTGCTTCTAGTACCTCTCTCTTGTGAAAATCAGATCAGTATTAAATACTGACCAGAAACACAGAATGTATCTGGAAGTGCCTTTACAAAAGGCTTTAATTTATTCCCAGAGAAGTAATTACTTTCAGCCAAAATAATCTCTCAGTATTTTATTTTAACCCTCTTGACTTCCTGGCATTAAAGCTGACAGAACTGTGCCTTGGTAAGGATAGGCCAGGTATTTTGTAAGTTACTGATTCAAGTTTCAACTCCATGGTCCTTCAGGTGATAACTGATGATCTTATTACATTGTAGGCTATGAAAAGACATGAATCTCTTACAAGCATTAACTTGGAGAAGAAAGCCCAGTGGAAAATGGAAGGAACATCTGCTAAACCTTAGAGAAGGCAATGAAGAGACTAAGGACTGGGGCAGAAAAGCAAAGTCCTTTTCAGCACAGAGAGGAGGATATAGTCACATCTTTCCTGTATGTTGGTTCTGTACACTCAAGTTCAAGAAAGAATGAATACACTGTCCTATAATCAATAAAACCAGAAATACCCATTTTCTTTTCCTAATAACTGCCCCTTTCTTCCAAACTGTGTTCTTCATGGTTAGTGGGACAGGACACATGAGCACACTGGATAAGCAATGTAATTGTTTCCCATGTGCTGTGCACCAGACTAAGCATCTTTGGAACTACTGCAGGACCTGTACCTGCATTCTTCCTACCAGTCCCCGAGTGAAGTCTCAGTTCTTGCTCACCCCTTACAGAAAGGTAACTGTAACACACAAGGACAGGCCACGTGGTTTCCACTTTTACATCCACACTTGTACAAACAAAATACCTTCACTGGCCAGTCATCCCTGTGCTATCACTGACTATTTCAGGTCCTCTCAGCAAGAATGGAACTGTATTTACTCTGTACTGGTAATGGCTACTTCAAATAATCCACGTTCCTCTTTGTGCAAGACAGAGCAATTATTAAGGGAGCCCCTGAGCCAAAAGTTATTGTCTGACCTGCATTAACATCAGCAAAATGATCCTAAGTTATCAGAAAGCCTGCTTCCCTGCTCTAGGTCCTGTTATGGCTGTTACTTGTTACAGTGAGGGATAACTTTCTGTGAAGAACTGCCTGCTTTCAATAAAACAAGAGGGAGATGAAGAGTGAAATAGCATTCCAGAGAACCACGGTGTTGCAGCTGACACCCTAAGAGTGGTCCCAGCAGAGCTGGCAGTGAGATGAGAGAACATCCACACTAAGGGAACAGAGATGACTATTTTGAGGAATACTGAGCAACAGCTTCAACTTGTACTTTCAGATTTACTATTTAGAGGCACATTAGTATGAGAAAGTCAATCAGGCATTCCTGGTCTCTGCTAAGAAGTTCTTTCTCTACAAACCTCATTTAGATTTATACATATTTTGCTCTTTTAAATTGTTGTCTGTGCTTTCATGATACTAGGCCTACCTAGAGATCACCTGCCTCCAGAGCAGTATTTCTGCCATTGAGCCATCACACACTATTCATGTTGAACAGCCTGCAGCAACCAGGAAAGTATTTTCCTTCCTCCTTTCAGTTCATTTAGAAGGAAATGCAGATTGGAAGTGTCAGCACTGCTCAAAACTATGTTCCTGCCCAGCTGACTGGCCCTGGCGACTCCAAAACCAGAAGAGATATGTGAGTTTGCCAGAAATAGCTTGTGAACTTTCTCATAGTGGGAGGGAGATTATTTCTGTTGTACTCCTAAAAATTAGCAGCACTGCTAAATAATCAAAAGCCCCACAAAAATGCAGGATAAATCTTCACTAGCTGCTGCAGTCCATCTATGAAGTGCATTTCTGGGTACCACAATGAGATGTAACCCATCAGACAAGCCGTGTAGTTAATTCCACCACAGAAGTTACAACCTTCAGGTCATCTAATGACCGGTCATCAGATTCTCTGGATGGAAATTATCCTAAGTACACTGTCAGTCGAGCAGAGCAGGATTCCACAGGTTTGTCCCCTTAATTAGCACTGAATGCAAGCCATGTTTAATTTCACTGCAGGTATGTGAACAGATTTTGCATGACAATTCTGGTTCTTTGCCACACCACTAGGCACACAGGTGGGACCCAAAACAAAATCTTGCCAGATAACATGCCTGTGGTCATGTATATACTACATGACACCAAAAAAGAGAACATGCATTTCAGACAGCATTTCAGGTTTCTAGGACGAAAAACTTGTGGTTTATGCTTGGTGATGGCACAGCTTAAAACGGTGCATCTGAAAAATATCACCCTTTCAATACACACCTCTGAGTGCACTCTGTGAACAGAACTGGCTGGTACCTCTTCTGCATTTGGAAATAAAACTATTTGGACTCATCCAGCTGGTAAAGTACTTCAAATAAAAATATGCAAAATACCACTTAGAAAGCAACACTTCAGAGCAGCAACAGTCACCAGTTTTTCATTTTACTTAAATTTCCATAAGCTTTATGCCATTTACTCAAAAACTGAAGTCTGGTCCAGTGGTTTGACAAAAGCTCCACGTATCCTTCTGGCACCCTCGTATCTCCACCGTTTCAGTATCTGCCATAAAGACTCTGCATCACTGCCCATCTTTGTGCTTTCTTTCAGCTTCTGTGTAGGCTCGAGTCTCAAACAAAAGCCCCAGACCACGAGCTTTGTGTGGTCTCCAGCTTGCTCCCAACCACTGCAGTATTTTCTTTGTAAGTAGCTGGGTACTAAAAATTGATGTAAATCTTTCTCAGAGAGGCAATGAAAGGAACCACCTCCATCCTGGTGTGACAGCTTCCAAGAAGCTTCTAAACACAGACAGTGGTTACAAAACCAGTACACGTTTCTGGCCAAAGCAGCCAGTCCAGCTGATTGGAGACCTTAACACCCCTCAGATCACTGAGAGCTCACAGCTTCAGCCCAAAGCCTTTCAACAGTGCATGATGGAAAGAACATACCAAGCCCTTAAATGGTATCTCATTTTCTTTCTCCCCTTTGGCTTGGTCTGTTACACTGTTCTCATTTATCCAGAACAGTCCAATTTATCAATCCTATACCATGTGCCTTATTGCTGTACCTGGTCCAGAGGCAACTGAAACTTCTGAATGCAACCATCATCTGACAACTTCAACACTGCCTCAGTGGAACGTGCAGGAGCCCTACGGACACGGCCATAGCAGTACATAAACAGGTCTTGCTTACATTTCCACTAACACTTAGGCAACTAAAGAAACACCTTCATGTCTAAAACTGGCATGGGAGAGTACCAATGGTGTGTTGTGCCAATCTCCAGAAGCAAAAAAAAAACCATACTGCAAGAGATGGGGATTTACATTAAGCTGGCATAGAGATCAAAGAGCACAGAGGTAAAACAGCTGTTCTGGAAGTCCCCAGAGAAGCAGAGAAGTGTATTGCAAGGAGCACTGTTACATGTAGGATGACATCGTGCAGTCTAGTTCTTCGATAGTCTTGGTGCTGATGGAGAAAAAAAAAGGCAGGTCCAAGAACATGTAGGTCCAGGGTCATTGCCTTCCTCCCTTCTTTTAACATTAGGCAAAGGGCCTTCAACCACTAAGAATAGGCTGAAGGCTCTAGGCAGCAGTTGCCTCAAACGATTGCGTGGTGTCTTCCCAGCTGGTCCTGGCTTATTTACTGAGCTGTCAATAACCTGCTCCATCATCCTTTGTAACCTCCTGTATCCAAGACACTGACCCTTCCTGCCATGTTCCACTGGGAACTTTGCCAACAGAAAGAATGACGGCTCCTATTTGCTGCCCCAACAAAACCACAACTTTATTGGCGTTACAGATCTGTGTGCTGGATTGCTAGATAGCAATTCCAGGCAGTCCTGCATCTTCCTTTCTCCAACACGCAGTTTAAAACAGACATTGTTAAAACTTCAGTACAGTGCTTCTACCTCATTACTAATGTTTCAAAAAGAATTCAACAAATTCTCATTATCAGCCTGTGGGGCTTTTGGAAGGTGCTTAGGTTGGATCTCCACAAGCAGACAGAAACCAACGAGAGTATTTCAATTTTGAAGAAAATATGAGATCATTTTTCTAGCATTACATGCTGCCTGACAGAGCTAAGAGAAGAACCCAAGAACTCCAACAGCTCCCTCACCTATCCTCTACATGAGACCATGCTGCCTCCCATTTAGACACAAACCAACAACAGATCATTCAAAACACAGCGTGACCTTCACAGAAGTGGCAGCTAGAGGCGTTCTCCGAGATGGTCCCTGCCTGAGCACATCCTTCAGGAGAGCAGGGAATACTGGTTTCAGTGTTTCTAGCAGGGGACACAGCCACACAGAACTGTGTTAGGAAGCAGCGTTCAAGCAATACAGTATAATGATCCTCATACTTTCAGTGGCACCTTTCCTCCAAAACAGAGTCCTTCATCTGTTGCCTGAACGTTATTTATTAGATGGGTAACCTTACACTACATGTTTGGCTCTGTTAAAATCCAAGTAGTTTACTTGCCCTTGGCTTACAAGTAATTCTGATCAGTCTGTATCAGTGAGCTTTTCCTTTCATAATTCACAAGTCTGATCTCCCTTCTGTACTCATTTAATTTGCAGCCTTTGTTAGAAGTAGATTTTGTTTCTTTTCAACCTATTAATAAGGCTAAGTAAAGCAACACCAAGAACTGGTTGCTGGAAGATCCTGATGGAAATACACTCAATTAAGCACCATTTAAAATTACATTGAGACCTATGAGTTAGCCACATTTTAATCCATTTAATGTGTGCCATGTTGATTCTTGTATTGGTGTGGTTTTCACTCAAAATATTAGGGAGTACCAGTCAAATGCCTTACACAGTCTAAGTATTTATGACAACAATATTACCTGCGTCAACCAGGCCTGTAACTTCAAACAAACATACCAAGTTTAAAGGTTTATACTTATCTGCTCTGAATTCACATATCCACGGCAAAAGTAACAAATACTGGCCAGGCTCCTTACACAGGAAGGCACACCAGTCAGCTTAAATGGACTCTTTTTTAATTCACTCATTTAGAGGCAATTGTCATTACTTTCTTGGGGGGCAGGGGAAGGAAACGCCAATGCACCACATTGTTTTCACTAGCCTGGAAGAGAGAACACTTATATATATAGATATATAGGTATGTATATATATACACACACTTTATGCATGTGTGTATATATATGTGTGTGTGTATATATGTATATATACACGATAGTGTATATATACACAGAATATACATATATGAATATACAGAATATATGCACACACACTTTGCTCAGATTTGTTTACAAAATATGTAGCATTTTTATACCATCCAATAAGAGGTACATGGTTTTAAACAAATCTTATAGAAATGACATGTTATTGGAAATTTACACGTAAAAAAATCCAGCACAAAAAAATCCAAAAGCTAAAACAAGATTTTGCTACTAATCAGTGCTTCTATCACCCTTCAAGAAAAGAGAAACACAGTTATTTATATGTGATGTAAAGGCAACACTGAGGGGTTTTTTTGCTTTTTTAAATTAACCACCAAATTTAACCCCCTAAAATTACAAAGAATTGAAGTCCATTTACAGATCAAGTGCAGTAAACTAAATGTTCCTTCAGCACAAAGCAGCACTAGAGAAAATAACTGGGAGAGGGAAAGTGGAGGCCAACTGGCTTAGCTAAGGAGGCAGCAGGTGGCTTCTGCAGTGGCCACACAGGTCAGAGTCTCCATCCTGAAACAGAGACAGAACAGAAGACTTTATTTAAATAATGGTCACACAGAGCTGATGTTCAGGCCTTTGCCTAGCTTCTTTCAGCAGTATGACAAGTGACTTATGTGTTTTATAACTCTGTATCCAATGGGCTGGTTTTGCTTTTGCAGTGGCTTATCACTGAGAGGAGTCATGAGGATCTTGAAGACAGTTCTGCCACAAACATTTACCACAGGTACATGACGCTGCAGTTGCCAGTGGCGATTTTGAAATGTTTATACTGGACAAATGTGTGTTCCAAGCATCCAAAATGGCTTGAAAGAACATAGCCCGATGCAGGGGGGAGCGGACGGCCTAGGGAATCCACTGCATTCACCAAAATGGAACTGCCACTTTCAATCACGTGGCATCTCCCCAGTTGTGTGAAGTTTGGTGTCAATGTCAGCTGAACTCAGTGAGGAGTGGCTGGCCTTTGCATCAGAGGTCTGTGATCCAAGCAGGTTGCGGAGCCAAGAACATGCTGCTAGCAGAAGGGCAGTCTCCAGCTGCGCGCGGCAGCTGCCATGCAGTCAGCGATGCCTTACAGATGTCACCTGGAGGAACCATGCGTTCCATGCTAATTCACCTGAAGTCTCATCAACAGCAAAAGGGAAAAGTGAAATGAGAAGGCCAGGTGGATTTGGATGTAATAGTACTATCCTGCCAACGTAGTGTCATTTGAGTTGTTAAATAAGGGCCTTGACCAGGAGGACTATATTCCATCAGGTGAGCTGGAGAGGAAGCTCTTGTCTCGTGAAAATGAAAAGGAGACCTAACACTCCTTGTGCTAAGTTTTAAAAATTAAGATTTCTGTATTCAGAAGTTAACTTTTCAGAAGACAAATCTGTTCAAGTCAAGCTGTGTAAAAATGTAAAGAGGCAGACAGGAACTTTTCATAACTTTCCATAACTAGAATACCAGGGACCAGACTCTGGAGCATGGAGCCAGAAAGGGCTTGATTTTTAAGGAAGGCCCAGCTGGATCATACTGTGCTGGCAAGCAGAAGTGGGGGCAGTTTCTCCATTCTAGAAGCTGTTTTGGAAAGTCATTTCTGGGGAGGTGTTAAGAGTGACCTGTTCACAGGTTCTTTTTTTGTGGATGGAGCGGAAAAACTGGAAAGGTATACAAATCTCCACAGTGGTCTGCAATCCAACTTGGGAGCTCAGTGTTGAGACGGGATGGGGCCAGATGTGTTCAGTATTCCTAAGAACCACAAAACATGTCCGTTGCAGCCTGTTGTTGCAGGGGATAGAGAACTTACTCCATTGTTTGTAACATGTTCCTCATGCCAATAACCCCAGCTGGCACATACAGCAAGGTAGATACATCGCGTGTGAAGGTTTAATGCATCTCTCGCAGCCATCCAAAGAGGCATCCAGGGGAGATGGGGAGTGAATTCAGCTACGTTCTCAGAAAGGCTGAATGTCTCCCTGGACTGCAGGCACACTCTGCAGCAAATACAAGAGAAAGGCAGCCTTCTCTTGGATGCCAGGAGTGGGGGGCCAAGTGGAGGAGGGATTACTTTCCTGTAATAGGAACAGGGAATATCTCGAAGTATAGAAAGGTGCCTCAACTCCACAAAGATGACAGTGGAGAGATTCAGAATCTAGAGGAGAAGGGTGATTCTGGTGACCCCTTGCCAAGGAGGGGGCATCCTGCCACGGAGAGCCAAAAGTTTTCCAGACGTATGTAAGAGCATGTGCACAAGGCAAGCGAATGAGCGCAAACAGGGTTATGGAAAACATTGAGAGAATCACTCCACGGGTGGCTTGTGGCTCGACAACAGGATTGGCTAGGTAGAGGAGCACACAGCACAGGGGCACCTCAAAGCTGGAAGCCTTCCATGGGAGCCTCACACTGCTGGAAGATGTACTGTTGCTGGTTGATATCCACTTGTGGGGCAATGCTGCTGTCTTCATCCTCTGTTCCAAAGTAGTGCTCAATCAGATCAAAGGCCTTCTGATAAATCTCTTGATTCTCATGGCTCTGCAGGAATTCGATCTTGTCCAGGCCTGCAGAGAAAAGTAGTACACAGAAGTTACACCTCAGTGAACAGATATGACCCATGATAATTTTCAGTCTGTTCCACGGTTCTCTCCCACCTTCAGAAAGAACAGGCCCCTCTACGGACACCTGTATCCAACTGGTGCCCTCCAGAACCAAGGAAAGCCAGTTTGAACTACAGAGATCTCTGTAACTGTGTTACGTGTTTCGTTCTTTCTGTCTGGCTCTACCCTTTCACTCAAAAATTAAATCAACAAGCTTGAATGGGTAAAGAACAAGGCCTCAAACTCAAAGACTTTTTCTGAGGAGACTTTCAGGACTGTTTCCTAGAAGTATATTCGCAGTGCTTTCTTTGTGAAGACTGTGACTACAGAATCACCTAAGTGTAGGCTGAAATAGACTTCTGATAATCATCCAGTCCAACCTGCAGCCCAGCCCAGCAGTACTAACCAAAAATAGGTTAGATCTGATATGTCTGAACAAGTATTCCAAACTTCCAAGGACGGAGACTCCATTTCCTAACCTGTATAATATGTATGCACACAACGCAATTAAACTGAAGCAACCAGTTTCTGGGCAGGCATTAAGCAAATGGGCAAACTCAAGCCTTGTAGTCAGATATAAAGAAAAATAATACAGCAAGGAATGATGCTATAATGAAATCCAAGCGTTAGCCATTCTAGTAAATCTCTACTACTGGGAATTGTAGTGGTTTTCATTTTAACACCTTTTACTCTGTATGAATCAAGAAAAGAAGATTTGCACGTTCTGTCTCCAGTCTATACACAGACAAAGACAATGGAGAAGATGGAGTACACTGGAGACTTATCAAAGAACAGGCTATTTTCAGTGATAGTGATAATTGGGCCTGCTGAGACTCCAGTGGGTTTGTGACCACTGCTGTATCCCCTGAGTTCCCCAGGGGTTTTGCTCATACCATACGCTTCTTCAATAAGAGCGCAGTAAGGATTAATGCCAGTGCCACTGCGTTTGGATTCCTGCTCTCCAAGCCTCAGGATGTTCTCCAGCCCATTCAGTGCTACTTGCACAATCTTTGAGTCCATTACTGTAAGGAGGTCACAGAGTGGTTTGATGCATCCCAGTTCTACTAAATACCTGAAAAATATCACATGGAAGCCAGTAAATTGTCTGCAAAATTATAACTGGTGTAGCCATTTAAGCACTTAGCAGGAAGGTGTAAGAATCAAAACAATCAGATAAAATATCATTTTGACTGGAAAAACTAGAGAAATTACAGACATCTATTTCTATTTAGTCAATTCTGCTGAAACAATGAAAATAACCTTCAAATCCTTTCTCTGTCTCACTCTCTCTATATAGCTATGAAATGCTAATTTATTTTTTGTACCATAATTTATATTTCTATAATGGCAGCTTATAAATATTTTCTATAAAGAGCAATTATATTAATTTAACATGCTTACAAAGCATTTTTTTATTTTATACAAAACTGTATATAAGCATAATGTACTGGTATAAGCTAAACAGGAGAAACAACGCACATGAAGCCACTGTCCTAGGGGCTGAGCTATTCCTCTCCAGACTGTTACTGCACCCTGTTACACTCTACACCACTCAGAAGTTCGTTTAAAAGCTGCATTTAGTTTTTTCACGGAAGACAAATGGTTCAATTATTTAAATAAGTATTACAGCTGCATACTTTTATGATTCTCCCTGAAGGGATGAAAGGCTCATTCGTAACAAGGACATGGTCTCTCTGGATACAACACTGAAAGCATATTGAAAGCTTTTCCAGTCTCTAGGCTGATAGTTTGTTTTCTTGCACCAACACTAATTCAGTCAATTGCAGTGAAAGATTTAAACTATTTCATACTTGATCTGTTCAGCAGAGCCTCCCGATGTTGCATTTGTGATTGCCCAAGCAGCTTCCTTCCTTGTCCGAAACTCAGCTGTTTGCAAAATATTTATAAGAGCTGGGAAGATATGGGCGTCTATGACTGTCTGCAAAAATAAATGACATAGCAGGGTCATAATAAAAATTAGAAATAACTGCTTTTTCCTAAGTTAATGTCCATGCCCAGCCCAACACATTAAACAATGAAGTATCACTTTAGCAAACGTCAAAACTGATAAATCAGTTTTCAGCTTTACATTCAAAACCTTAGTTATTCCTGTAGTCTGTGCTTATCCTAAATGAATTCAAAACACATTCAGACTGAAGTGACTGCCATATCTAATGAGTTACTTAATCATACCCTGAGAGCAAAAGAATGCCGTACTTCCCTTATTTTTCCAGGTAGTAAGCCACTCAGCTATGAAGTCAGTAAACCATTAAGCCATTAAGATCCCCTAAACTTCATAGGCCTGTGTGCCATAATACATTTCCACTGGGAGAGACAATGGAGCAAAGTTGTTAACGTAAGAACTGCTCAAAACAAGCAACCACCTAGTGAAAAGACAAAGCACTGATGGTTTGGCAGTGGGTCCTCTGCTTAGCTCAACAAAGTGAAAGAAGTCAAATGAGCATTTGGGCAGCAACTCTAAGTTTCTAGTAACTTCTGAGAACAGCTTTTTGCAGTAAGATAAAAACTAAACCAGTTTTGTTACGCACCTATGACAAGGATTTGAAACACTTCGATAAGGATCATTCAAACAAGCAAGATCTTAGGATTACTTTTTTAACCTACCACTTTACGAGTATAAATCATCTCAGAACTAATAAAGGAAAATTTGAAGAAAGACAAAAAGATCCTTTTCACAGAAGAAAATAGATTCTGTAGAAGAAAACAGATTACATACAGCAAAAAGCTACAGTCAATTCACAATGTGAATGGCTAACCTGGTAAAAATAAAACAATTGTTTGATATTTCTTTTATCCTTCCTGTTTGTCTGGGTATGCGCACTGCCTCTGCTTTGTAAATCCATACAGCCTATCAGTTGATTCAACAGGCCCATGAACACTGTCACCTATGCCAAAGAATCCACACTTCTAATCCAGCAATCTGGGGTCCTAGAGGAAAACTATTACTTCCATCATGCCATGTTGTATTACATTTGTACATTGCCAAGAATATTTGAAAAAGTATCCTTCACTGAAACTTTTGAACATGACTGCTGAAAGTGATAGGTGATAAACAGGAGCCAGCTATTAAAAAAAAAAAAAAACCTAAAAAGAGAAAATAAAGTATCTTGAAAAGAGATGCATTTTACCCCCTGACATATTTTACTGCAGAAAACCCCAATTAATTTGTAAAATTATCACTGTAAGCGTATGTGGAACATGAGAGCATCTGTTTCATTAAGGTTATCAGATCAAGGACCTTTCCAGCTCAAAGGTAGATACAAATCACAGGAAAGTAATAAATAAAACACACAGTGCCACAAACCTGATAGACAAGGGATAAGAGAAACAATCACAAAGAAGAAAAGGTTCCAGTCACTAATTAATGGGTCATTAAGAAACTACAGGCAGAGAGCCAGCCTGGACTTTGTAACTGATGACAGGGACAAGTGCAACTGTGCAAAACTTAATAACAAATCTTTACTTAACTTTTTTACCATGTAACCACTCTCTCTATCCCACCTGAGCACTCTAAGGATTAGGTGCTAGAAACACAGCACAACTCACTTAGGCCCAGGAATTGGACCAGACCTCAGGAGAACCCCTTGTGTCTGTGGGGCCAGCAGCTGGAGTGGGTAGGTGCATGTCTCAGCATCAGTAGCTGGAAGGGCCATGAAATCAGGTCCCATAAAATGTGAATTCAGGGCCAGCAACTACTGTCAGGCCTTGGATGAAAGGGCCCCTGCAACTGGAACAGATGAGGGTCCCAGCATCAGCCACTGGGGCAGGATCACAGCCCACAGGGTCCATGTGCCTGAAGGCCAGCTACTAGGGGAACTGGAGCGAAATTAAGTGAAGATCCCAGCACCTCAGCTGCAATGGGACTGCACCTCACAGGACCCATATGCCTGGGCACCAGCTGTGTGTGGTGGGGGAATTTGTGTTATCCCCAAAAGCAGCAGTGGGTGTTGAAGATCACAGTGTACTTAGTTTGCTGGCAAACTGACTGAGCAGCAAGTGGTAGGCCCAGGATCCAGACATGGACAGAGAGTTTGTGCTTATATTCAATGGGTCTGCAAGTGTGGAAATGCCCAAGGCAAACGTGTGCATCTGTTTGCCAGTGAGAATCAAGCTGAACCAGCCAGTGAGCAGAACCCCAGCGCGTGGAATTAAGAGAGCTCCTGATCCAGCCATGGACAGCAGCTGAGCAGAGCCCGCCCTGGTACTTGAGACATCTGTGACTGCGCATCTAGAGAGTGAGAGCATGAGTGTTTTCACTAGTGAACTTCAGTCCTCACCAGATGGAGAGGAGAAAGGGGACTTGTCAGTCTACACTTTGCTTTATGTGAGTCCAGAGAATTCTGTACAGAGGTGTTGTTGAGGCAGAAGCCCTCAGAAGAACAGTGTGTCACAGGATGTTAAGCACTGCCAAAAGATCTTGATATGGATCTAGGATAGGGGATATTTGAGGGCATTACGATTTTACTATTGTGGCAAAGAACAAGTCAAAAAAATTTCATTATCACTTCTCAAATCGTCTCCCCAGAAAAATCCTTTTACAGGAGACTTATTTCCTTAGAAAGTGTCTTCTTAAAACCGACTTCTATAATAAGTACTAAAATCAGAGTATGTTACATGATAGCATGGATGTAAATCAGCACACCTTATCTGACAGACAGTAACTAACACCTGAGTGTTACCTTAAAATGTTTCAACTTAAAACTTGTAAAATAGTAAGCAAATTCCACAATAAAGGGTACTAGCAACATGACGGTAATTAAGTGGTGGAAACACAAAAGATTGTTACTGTTTTTCTTCTGGCACAATCAATTTTGAACTCTTTGCTTCAGTGCTTGGATGCTTCAGTTCAGTGGGTACAATTACTCTTTTCTTAAGAGTGGAGAAATATGTATTTGAACCGTCTCAGAAAGAACTGAATCCAGATCTCACATCTCTTGAGTGAGTGCTCTTACTTCTATTTCTATTGTATAAAAGGCTATGGGGACCTTGCTTAGCTTCTGCTCTACAATGAAGTTGACTATCTTTACCCAAGCAGAACAGGTTAAAGCACCACAATGAATCACAGCCTCTCATAAGGCACTTCTCTGAAAGAGACTGACTCAAGAGGTCACCAGTCAGTATATTTTTATGTTTCCTACTGCTTGACAGGCAACATAAGTGTTGCCACTCTGCCCTAGCACAGGTCTCAGTTAAAGGTTCTCAACTCTCCCTCTGTAATACAGCCAAGCTTTTCACTAGCACTCTCTCAACAGCTGAAACTCTCAGAGCTTAGCTTTAGGAAAAAATATTAACTAGGACAGGAAACGGTCTGCTTTAACCTTAATACCTTCACGAGATTTCAAAAGTCTAGTTAAGCTCAGTAAGGGTGGAAACAATAAAGTAGCAATACATAGTAAATGCTTAGCAGCATCTATTATTTACACCCTATGACTTGTAGCCTGCCCACAGCAGTTACTCTTGAAAGCACACTAGAATGCGTAAGGATTCCTATCTCTAGGATATTTTATGTGGGAACAACAGCTACTGTGGAAACAGGTCATGTTTCCCTTTCAGGTAAACTTCTTTCAAGTGATCAAATAGTATGCTAGAGCACAATTTGATTTTGTTCTTTTTTTTTTTTTTTTCTTGAAGAAAAGCAAGCCTTAGACAGAACAAAACCCTAAAGAACTGTGGCAGGATGAGGCAACTGAAAACTTATAAGGATTTAGATTGGCTTAATTCAAACGACTTTACTTTTTTAGCATTCCTATACTGCATATGCCTGACGTGGAAGTGTGTTGAAGACTAAAGTAGAAAGTACTCAAGATAAGCATAGCTTTCAAACAAAAGGAACAGAGTTAAGGGATTTCAGTTCAACTAGAACTTGAAAAACATGGAAAATAAAAATATTTTAGGCTGCTACTACTAGGCACTGAGGTGCCATCTACAAAATACGTTAGAAATCTCCTTTTTGCACAAAAGGTAATCCAAAGCCCATCCTTTAATGCATTAAACTAACACTGAAGTCTTTGCCCAGCTGCATCCACTGGTATTTGGGGAACTGAACCCCATCTTGAGTTGTAACCACGAGTCTTTTGGAAAACCAAAACTGAATTTTAACTGAAATTGAATTTTTATTGAAATAGGAACTTTCAAATTTAATTTGTAGTGCTCAATGCTTATCAAATCTGGCCCTCACTTCTAAAGTGTCACCTTGTCTATGTTTGGTTTGGGATGTGTATGTTTTTTTGTTTGGGGGGCAATTTTTTTTAATAGTTGGTATCCCTGTGGTATAGTCCTCCAAGAGGGTTGCCTGTCTCTTGGAAACATTCTACCTGTCTTATTTTAATCAAGCTTCTTCACTTCACAGTATTTGATTTTTAAAGAGTGAAGCTAGATTAAAAAATTAATTTGCTAAGTATCATTACACCTGCATGGATGTTTAATCTAAATATGCTGTAGTTGCTGTTAGGGAGGTCTTCAGCCATAGTATATTAAATTCACATTTTGAGCTGGTCAATACCATGTGAGAATTTGTTTGTCCCCCTTTGGGTTCCCACACCTAAATCATTTGTGATATGCAAACACACACATACGTATTTAGTGTGCACGTGCTGGCACCACATGTCTACATACCGTTCATCACATAAATATGAAAGCAAACAAGCCTTAGACTGTGACTGTTTCCCTCCTCCTGCAAGCTCTCTCATTACCTTTAACAAATCAAAATTACAGTCACCATATAACTGGCAGCTGCAAATACAGCCCTACTGCTACGATATCCCCCCTCCTGGCTGGAAATTTTAGTTCATAGAGGCTTCTCAGTGACTTCTTTTCCAGCTACCTTGTTTATTTATTCAATTTACAACTCCCTTATAAATAACATGGCAAATATTTGTAAGCTAAAACTACTTCACACTATGGCATGAGTACAGAAAACCTCTGCCTTCCTAGAGCCGGAGAGGAAGCACTTCAGATCTCAGTTCTAATGAACCTTTATGTTGTTGACACAGACACCTAAGCCTATATACTCCAAACTGTGTATAAAGCAAACTTCTAGCCAGTTTACACAAAGTTGTTATTGCCAACAGGAAGAACCTGCAATATAATGAGCACCACCTTGTTGAGCTCTCTACTACTTTTAGGGTCGGTCAGTCCTAAAAGAATCAAAACAAAGAAAGAAAAAACCAAACCAAACAGACCAACCAACCTCCCAAAGGCAGTAACACATCACTGTGGTTTTCAGACAGAATTAAAGGTATTCTAGCTCTGCTGCCCTTAATGGGGTATAAGGTATGTAGAAGCCTGAAAACAGATTTTGTACTTAAACACAAAGTTAAACCTGAAAGAGATTAATCTTTGACTTCCACTAGTCTGCAAACTAATATGTCCTTGTCAGCAATGCCGTATTTTCCTCTTAATGTATATACTTTTTAAAGTTCTACTACCACCAAGAGCACGCTAAGATTCTTAGATTACTTATGCAAACTATCACATAAACTAAACACGCTTCATAATTAAGGTAACTTGACGCCTGTGTAAACCACAGCTCTGTGTGAATCATGTCATTCCTTTTCCATGTCCCTAGCACTACTTTTGGAGTGGTTCCCAGCAGTCCTTTTGGAGAAGAGCCTCTGACAACTCTGAGCTTGTAACTTTACCACATTTTGTAAAAATGCAATTCATTCCAGAGTTTTTTAAACTGACAGGCAATATATCATTTGCTACATTTGCCCATGTCACTCTTCTGTAAGGTTAAGAAACCCTAGAAGAGGAAAAATATGGCACAGATCCTGTTGCTACCATGCCTAGCCATACTCAGACTTCCAGATGTTCTTGTGACAATTGAAGGTATGTTAGAAAAGAAGTGGTAAGTTTCTTAACCTGTCAAGAGCAGAGAACTCCTATGATGTCTTCACTGTCAGACATGGAAGATTGTGTCTGATGTACTGCCCTTCATAGCTTTTCAACGGGTTGCGAGGTTAAGACACAACATTTTCTGAGGTATGTGACAGCCTTTCATACCCTTCAGAAGGGTCGACAGTCAGGATTAAGCTTCAGTTGTGCAGCTCTCCTTCTGACTCCCAGGAAGATGTAGTTCCCCTTCTCCCTGACTGGGGAAGCTATCCACTGAAGTACAGCAAAGCTGTATACAAACTAGGAAATTAACAAACAAAAACTATACTTAGTGACAATCATGACTGCATCAGGATATACACATCCACCCCAAACCTTGAAAGCACAGAAATAAAAGAGGGGAAAGACTGCTGTATTCCATCACATTTTTCTGTTGCCTAGGCATTGCTGATAACACACTCTGAAAGGCTTTCACTTCCACCTTTGGTGGGGAAATAAACCCAAACCTCCTGTGCTTTAGTAAGAGCCACCAAAGATGCCACCACCAGCACGCACTTTCACACATTTCATGCATGTTAACTTACATTGCCTTAACGCTAGAAATGGTTACTTGATTGTGTTGGAGTGCAAATCTAATAGTGATAGGCTGCTGCCTTATCTTTTAGAAATGGCAGTGAAAGCCTTTGGAGCGTGCTACCAAACGGCATCGTAGGCAGTATGAAAGTGGAGATGGATATAGAAGTCCTTCCCTCTGACTTTATATTTCTATACTTTACAGTGGGTGGATGGAGGGAGTGTAACCCAATGCAATCTTAAACAACACTAAATATAGTTCTGTCTGTTAATATTGGTTAGGTAAAATACCTATCAGATCCACCAAAATATTTTAATGTCTTCTTCGTGTGCAGAAGAGATTGCCAGATTATGGCTTGAGCACTACCCAACGTTTCCATAGTATTTTAACATCCCAACTGTTCTGGAGTAACAATCCACTAGTTAGATCAGCTGGTAATATGGGTTACTATGCCAGGCAGACGTGAAAAAAATTATCATCTGCTGAAATCATTCTTGTCTGATTTCTGGCTAAAGATTGTGCATGTTCAAAATCTGGTAAACATCACAGAGAGTGGAACAGATCTGCTCCAGTTTATGACCTCTAATAGCAACTATTGAGCAACTTAGAGGGACTGGGAAGAAAGGAAAATAAACAATTTAATTTAGGGCTGCATCTAGTATCTTAGAATTCCTTCCGTAAGGAAGAGCAGTTCTCAAGAAGTAATGATTTAATTCATCATAACATGAAATAATGTAAAGAAAAAAAAAAACTACCTCAACTCACAGATGAAATAAGCTTACCCATGAATTTAGCTAAATCAAGTATTCATCCCATTATCCTTTATCATCACAGCTCTTAAAAACAGACTACACTTTTAGTCTCCATTTTAGTATATGACCATCTTCAAGAAGCATTTTACCAAACAGCATTTCGTAATTTCTGAAATTCTTTTTTTCAAGTGCTTTTCAGCTCAAATGTTTACAATGTTTTTGCCATTAAATAGGAGTTGTCTGAAGTAATACCTCAAAGTGGTTTTCTGAGAAATGCAGACTTATCAGCTCTGGAGCTGAAAGGAGGTTTCATCACACCCTATATCTCACACAATGTTCTCTAGGTTGTGACTAGAAACTAAAGAATCAAGGGTCTTTCTGGAACTTGCTACACCTCTGTAATGAGACTTCCCTTTCAACAAAAGGTAATCATTGCAATCACACCTGCAATTGCCAATTTTATTTCCAAGAAACACTGGCTTTGAGCTCTCCAATCAAGCATGTTGTAAGCATTCTCCACCATGCTTTACTTCACAACTTTCCTATAATGGGCCATCTTCTGCAGTTCCAAAAATCAAGGGCTCATGATGGATATGATTTGCAGTACATCATCATTACCAGGATAGTTATATCCCACTCACAATCAGAAACACTGGTTTTTAATTTAATTTTTGTAACTGTCAGTATAGATTAAATTGGGTATGCACTTAGGGCAGTCAGTGTTTCACTACAAAGAACGCATGTGCTTGGAGTTTGAAGGCAGATCAATTACTCTGAATGGGGCCCGAGGGACTCCTAAATGAAATAGAGCTTTCCCTTTTGAGAAGATGCTTCTTCCATTCTTTTTCCCTGGACTTGCATAACTCACCAACACACTTCCAACTTTGTCTGTGACATATCCTAAGGCAGTTGCTTTTAAGCTGTATTCTTTTAGATCCACATGTATTCTGGTGATTTGTTTGACACTGTTTTCTTTTTGATACAAGACTCCTGAGAAAGAGAGCTTCTATCCACATAATCACAAGTATTTTTCTATGCATAGTTAAAGGGCTTTTCATGCACTTCTAAGGAGTCACTGCTAGAAATGAAGATGCAGTATTAATGGTTCATAGCATTAATTTCCCTTTCCCTACCTTCTGACCTCACCTTTTCAAGTCACCATGCAATTCTAATCTGTTCTCAATGGCACGGCAGCTGATCTGTGATAAAATACCCCAAAACATTTAAAAACTGCTAAACACACACATGCATAGACAAACGATTTTGTTCAGGTAGATTAGGCAAATTCTGTTTTAACAAAGGAGATTATTTTAGCCTTACTTGTTTTCAAATAAAGATGTGATAACAGTTTAGAAGACCAAGGATTACCAGGGATACAGTTAAGACTCTCCAGCTAAAGCCTCACTTGTTCCTGAATAGTGGATACCAGGTGTAAGAGAACTGTGCAAACAAGGACAGGCACCAACTCCTTCATTTGGAAACGCGACAGTGTGGTACAGTGAATACTTATGAAGAAGTTACAGAGTGAATACACTACTGCAATAGCTTCTGGTGCACTAGAATTCAAGTTACCTCTAGGACTCTTCACAACTGTATCTTCAGTAGATTAATAATATGAAAATAGAGATCCCAAAGTTTTGAAAAAATGTTCTAACAAAAAACTACTTTCCACTGTCACTTCTGATACATCTTTATGGAATGACTTGTATAGATACCTATAGATACCTGGCTTTCTAAAGCTCTTCTTACATTTAAAACATCTCTATACAATTACACATCCTGAAGCAACCCTCCAACAGACTTGAGAAAAAAACACAAACTTAAGACAATATATTTGGCCGGACTGTTCCTCAGAAAATACTCTTAGACTTCCCAGATAAAGCACTTTCTCTCTTGTAGAGAGAAAATACTGGGTTTCGAAGGTGGTAGTTGAAGGGATAAAGAGCCAAAAGATTCTTTACTGCAAGAAACACGAAGGCAAAAGCATTTTTACCTTGGTACAAGCAGCAGTAACTACTTCCTCTGCACTGCTACTTGCACAGCAATTACAATTGCTGATGTGGGAAAAAGAACACTGGTACAGTTGCTGATTTTACACAGCACTTTTTGTTAGAAACTCAGCTAATCCATGGATTAACACACAAACCACAATAAAGGCAGAATCAAAATTCTTGGAGCTCTACCAAGGTTAGAGTGAGTAACCATATCGTTCTCTATATCTGACACAAAACATGACCTCTGGTGGTAAAACCAAAACCCTGACTGAGAAAGCCAGAGCAAATACCACTGCAGGGGGTTCCTTTTCTCACAGTCCCACTTCCATCTTAGTCACATCTTTACATCAAACAAGAAGGACCTACAGAGCTTTCCACCTTCATAAGTTTTTGGGTTTTGCCTACTCATTTTCTAACATAAGGATCTCTGAATGTTCGATGAGCATTCGCTCTCATTTTCAGGAATTTCAGGTAGCTTACAAAGACTGAAATATGTTTCACAAAAGTATTAACTTTATTTCCTATGCTTTCTGAGATGAAGCCCTCATTGAAGGTATTAATTTATGCTGCCCCTTCAGCAGCTGAATGTTCTTTGTAAGGGAGAATGTAAACTCAAAAGACTCCAAGTGGCACCTGCAAAGGGTATCATACACTTACTCCTCAGGAAAAATATGCAGCCTTTTCATAATCTTGTGAAAGTTTTCTGCAAAAAGAGAAGTAATTCCACCCCACAGGTGAAGAGGGTTAACCACTTCATGCTAATTCTGATCATATGGAATGACTAGAGTCATCATTTTAAGAGCTACAATCAGGCTGCCTTCCAAGGAAAACAGAGGCAACAAGTACACCGTGGCTACTTTTGCCAATATATTAAAAGATTTGGTTCACTTTCTGTGTAAACGTTGTTTCTCCCAGGTTCCTAACGAGTAAGAGATATTTTGAGAGTCTAATATTTCTGACATTTATTGCGCTTCCTCAAAGAATAAATGTCTCTAGCCAGACTCTCATGCATCCTCTGCAATTTTTGAAAATACTTTCTGTATCCAGTGAGGGAGAAAAGAATTTAAAAATGTAACCTCAGAACTAAGTTTGATTTACATGAGACTGTTATTTGACTGCCCTGATGGAAACACTTGTATTTATCAGATCAGGTCTCGTTTCAGGGCCAGGTTGGATGGGGCCATGGGCAACCTGATCCAGTGAATGGCATCCCCGCCCATGGCAGGGGGGCTGGAACTAGATGATCTTTAAGGTCCCTTCCAAACCAAGCCTTCATGATTCTATGATTCACTACAATCTCTTTTTCCAACACTCCTGCAAAAGAGAAGGAATGAGGCAATGTTCTTTGTACTGGGTTTGCATGGCAAGGTTTTGGCAGCAGTGGGGGGAGCTACACAACTGGCTTCTGTGAGAAGCTGCCAGAAGTTTCTCCCATGTGTGACAGAGCCAATGCCAGCTGGCTCCAAGATGGACTTGCAACTGGCCAAGGCTGAGCCCATCAGTGACGGTGATAGCAGCTTTGTGATAACTTATTTAAGAAGGGAAGAAAATTACTGGGCAAAAGTAATTGCAGCCAGAGAAGAGAGGAGTGAGAATACGTGGGAGAACCAGCCCTGCAGACAGTAAGGTCAGTGTAGAAGGAAGGGCAGGAGGTGCTCCAGTCACCAGAGCTGAGATTCCCTTGCAGCCCCGTGGTGCAGCACACGGTGAGGCAGGATACCCTCCTGCAGCCCATGGAGGTCCATGGGGGAGCAGAGATCCACCTGCAGCCCACAGAGGACGCCAGAGCAGGTGGATATCAGATGGAGTCTGTGACCCAATAGGAAGCCCACATTGGACCAGGGTCCTGGTAGGACTTGTGGCCCTGTGGAGAGAGGAGCCCACACTGGAGCAGGTTTGCTGGTGGGGACCAGAGGGGACCCATGCTGGAGCAGCCTGTTCCTGAAGACTGTCCCCCGTGCAGTTCATGAAGAAATGCAGCCCGTGGGAAGGACTCATGTTGGAGAACTTCCTGGAGGACTGTCTCTCACAGGAGGGACCCTATGCTGGAGCAGGTGAAAGACTTCCCTCCCTGAGGAGGGAGCAGCAGGAGAAACGACCTGTGATGAACTGACTGTATTCTGCACTATCAAGGGGGGGAGGAAGAGAATCAGGGATAAAGTTAAGTCCAGAAAGGAGGGAGGGGTGGGGGAAAGATGCTTTTAAGATTAGTTTTACTTCTCAATATCCTATTCTGATTTTGATTGGTAATAAATTCTATTAACTTCTCAAGCTGAGTCTGGTCTTGCCTGTGACAGTAACCAGTGAGTGATCTCTCCATCCTTAATCTCAACTTATGAAACTTCCCTTGTATTTTCCCTCCCCTGCCCAGTTGAGAAGAAGAGCAATAGAACAGCTTTGGGGGACACCTGACATCCCACCAAGTCAAACCACATCCCTGAAAGACAAGCAAAAAATTCCCCAGTACAGCTGTTCTTAACCAGAAATCCATATTCTGGGAAAACAAAATATACTGAGTTGTTTCTTCTTCATCTAGCCAAAGACTTTTCTCTGGGGAAAAGATGCTCCGTCTCTCATTTATAGTACCTGGAGACAGGTCCTGGGAATTCTTCCTGACAGCTCACACACAGTCCAGACTCAGGACAACGATTTGATCTTTTGGAGCCTAATTGTAATGACTGACAAAAGGGAGTGGAACTCATTTGCTTCAGTGTGCTATCACTTAATATGAAGGGACTACAAGATTTAGGGTAATCAGAAAGGAAAAATCCCAGGGCAACATGTTAGATAGCCTCCATTATTGTTCAGTTTAATAAACAGCAGATACAGATTTGGGTAAGCACACATGCCTGGGATGGGGCGTTATAAAGCCCATTTATGTAAATGATAAAAGGAATTATAAGAAAATAGAAACAGAAATAAAGTACTTTCAAATGCAGGTGTCTGTGTCTGATGGTGAAACCAAGAAATATGTGTGTTGTATTGCACTAACGTAGTTAGGATATTGATATGTTATCAATAAGTTTTGCACTGGGTGATGTTATGTTATACATGTCTTGACTTGTCCCTCGCACATGGCGATGTTGTGACCTCTGAAACCATACACCTTTACCTGGGACCCTGTCCCGTCCCCCCACGTAAGCTGTACCCTATTGGTGATGGGCTTTGCCCCCTCCCCTTCCTCCCTGAGGGGTCAAAAGGGACCCTCCCGGGGTCTCCGGCCTCTTCTCCTTCTTGGATCCACGAAATAAACACCTGAAGAACTTATCCCGAGGAAGCAGAGTGCTTTTCCTTCTTTTACCTTGATTCTGTGACACGTGCTGGTCCCCGGGGGTCCCTGAGCTAGCCCTACGACCTCCCCAGACTGGCAACCGTGTCATATGTGAAGTTATTTGATTCTCAAAGTTTGTAGCCTATTCTTTTCATACCTGAGAATTTCTGTATTTTAGTGATTGTCAAAAGCACAAAGCAAATTATTTAAGAAAAAATTTTCTTGAGCTTAGCCACATTTTGTCATTTTCTACCATGATTGTCTTCCCCCCCTTTTAATGTGTAGATGACTAGGAAATTAAATTATTTGAATTTGGAGATGACTGCGCCATTGAAATATTCTAATTATACACAGTAATATATTTCTTGTTTGCAATTATATATCTGTGACAGTGCATACGCACAAATATGCATTTTATACACAAAAAACCACCTGTGTACCTTCTAGTCTGCAAGACAAAGATTACTGATCATGGCTGAAAAGGTTACCTGGATCTGGGCTTTGTTTCCAGCTGTTATATTAGATATTGTCCAGCATGCTTCCTTTTTGATAGATTCTTTTGGGCTGCTTAGCAAGTGCAGTAAACTCTGCAGGGCTGAACAATTCAGAATTACCTGAATACAACAGGGAAAACAAAACAAAACACACCTTAGAAGAACTTTAGGATAAAGAATCACAGAAACAAGGAGTACAATGTCTTGAAAAATCTAAAAAGCATACCGTTAGATGATCCCAGAGATTTTTTTTAAAAACCACTAAATATACACAAAACAAAAAAACCTGCAAGAACTAAGAAATAAATGTTTGCAGGAAAGCTAAAGAGCAAAACTACCAAGCCACTCAGGTAAGAGATCACACCTTCATAATGATTTCAGTGTGACCTGAAAAGAAGATACTAAGCACATTATGACCAAACAAAAATAAGATGATGGTATTTTTCTGTATTTTTGTACACTTGTAAGCTTAAACTACTCCTGTTTTCCACATTATGAATGGACACTTTTTATTTAAAAATTACAAAAATTGTAAAAACTCTGCAATTTTACAGTGCAGAAAAATTGCAGCAAAATTTGTATTTTCTAAATGACCAAAGTACAACAGAAAATGCCCCAGAACTTGGATGTTACAAGACAGCACACTTGATTATGTCACGTGTGAGTGAAGAGCTTTTTGACCCTCTAGAAGCGCATAACAAGATAAAAAGACTGAACAATGAACTTTTTAAAAAAATAAAATTCTAACTTCTAACAATTAAGCCAAAAATTGGGAGAATATACCAAGAAGCACAGTAGTTTTGCCCTGTGTGGCAAAAGCAGACACCTTAGAAAGAAGTGTGGTACAGAATTTTATGAGAAATACTCCAGTCAAGCTGAATCATGGTCATGACTTCTGATCATGGAATTTGAGGACTTTAATTCCCTTGCTTGCATCCCCACTGCTTGATATTCTTAAAACCTCTGTACTCCTCACTAAGATTAAAAAGGCAAAGATTATGGTTCAGGATTTTATCAGATGTCTGCTGGGACAAATTTTTTTCTTCATGCACACTATCTATGGCTTTGGCCATCTCCAAGCACTGGCAATTGTTACTACCTGAAAATGACACAAAAAGTAAAAGTAAGTTTGTGTCCTAAGGTTTTACAGAGAAGTTCTTGAAGAACTGTCCTGTGAGTTGTGTTAATATTCAGAAATGTATCAGTTCTCAAAAATGGACTCTTCCTTCTGATTACTGATTTTTATATGCATCCTGTATAATCTTTTAGCATACAGCACAATCTGCAAGCAGGACTATCAAACTATCCTACCTATACAGTTCTCTAGAATTTTACGAAAGCTCATGGTATGCTCCTCAGAAAAAATCAGGCCCAACAAAAAAGTTTAAACTATTTTTTAATTAAAATCTAAGATTTATGCAGTATTTAATAACCTGCATTGCATGTGAATTAGTGATCCCTTGTGGTTTTATCTTTAACAAAATTAAGAAATCACACCTCAATCATTCTTTATGACTGATCCACAAAACAAATGCCACTGAAAATGCCTCTGCAATTCAGCTACATAAAATACATTGTGACAATCAAAAAATCATGTTATCTTTCTCCTGGCAGTAAGATATTGAAACAGTGCCCTGGTGCTGCTAACTCATTTTTAACTCCCATCTCAGAGTCACAGAACTACAGAAGTACCCCAGTGACAACCTAGTGCCTCTGAAGCATCATGTTCCCTGCCTTCCAATTTAATTCCAATACAGTGGTGGCAGTCACTGCCTCCTACCAATGCTTCTCCAAACAAATGCCCAGACACAGCTACACCCCAGCCAAAATCTGACCAGACACTTGTTTTTCCTCAGAAATATATATATATTTTCATCATATATATGATCTATTGATCAAGGATTGGCAATAGCACTGAATGCTACAGGCCCTTGATAGCACTACCAGGGCACACCACTCAGCGTAAAATTCAGCCTAAGAGACAGACTTGCTTTAAATAAATCAAAAACATCCCACACTTGAGGGGTATTGCAGAGCTGCCCACAAGTTCCAGACACAGCTACCTAAGAATCATCACCAGTTCAGGACTGAACAGAAAAACTGAAAACCACCACATTTTGAAGCAATTAGTGTCATCAACCTTCACTTTCAAACTTCAAAAGGAACAAGAGGAGGTGCTTGTGAACAGGTTATCACAATTAACAGAAAGATCAACTGCAGTACAATACAAGAGAAAGTTAATCCATACCTGGGTCTGGATATCATCTCCTGTAACAATGTTCCCCACAGCTCGTAAGGCAGGAGATACAACTTTGTAGTCATTGTGCCTAAAATTGACAAAGCAAAATGTAAGTATTAACCTTCCCAAAGCATCTCCATCTTCACATTCTCAAGGAAAGACCATCTATCAGCCAGGGGAAAACTTCCCTGATAAATGTGACTTTCACTATCTAAATAAGTACTCTGATTTTAAACTAATGGTAGGCCTTTCTGGGGTTTCTAAATATTTAGACCTTTAGACATCATTCAGCAGCAAAAAAATAAAATATTAAAAGAATAAAAGTACTTCAGAGTACTTCCAAACATCCTTGGGAGGAGAAAGTAATTAGCTTTAACTATAAAATACACTTAAAGCAGCACACACAAAGGCCAAGAATGAGACAGAAGAACAGGGATAGAAGTTGTGTGTTTAACCAATAGAGCTGTTTGATCATCTTCTGTCATCATATGCATCCCTCCAGCATCATTGTTAAATCAGGACTGGAATAGGAAAGGTGAAGTAAGGAACTTTTTTCTCAAATGAAAACACTTCTTTATAAAAAGCTACTTAGAGGCAATATGTTCTATTCATTAATCCAGCATCACATTCACTCTAATGTTAGCAGCCTTAACAGTCTTTTTATTTACTTCACTGAAAACCATTATTCCTTGTTCTTAGGCCACTGAATGGTCCATGTCCTGACCTTGGATCTGAAGCAATGGCTCTGAACAAGGCCAGTCTCTGTGACCCAACTCTCACAGCTACACTTTACTGACCGAAGTGTGCATATACTCTTCTACAGTAAGGGTTGAAGAAATCATTTCTATTTCAAGTCCCTGGTACTGTCAATTCTAGTAAATTGAACTATTTCTTACATTTTTATCTTTGATCTCCTTAGGTAATTTCCTTGTTAGGTAACTATAATATGGACTTCAACGACACAAGGAAAATTCCAATGTATACTATGGATTTTACAAAAACATAGCTCTTAGGTGCAGGAAAAAATCTCTTAAACAGCAGAACTAGTACAAGAAAAGTTCCATTGCTTTTGTTACTCATGACAAATAGAGAACACTGAACAGACAGGTAAAATTTCAACTCAAATCTTGCTCTTTGGAAATTACAACATTTCAAGACATATTGAATTAAACTCCTTATTGTTATAATCTTGATTTCAGGGAAAAGAGTGACGCTTGCTTGCAACAGATTTCTTACATCAGCAGTTCCACAAGTCTTCTGCAGACTCCTGCATCAATCACAGCCTGGATTTTATCATTGGGGCCATCAGACAAATAGGACAAAGCCCAGCAGGCATCAGCTAATACATCCGTGTCATTGACAAAGAGCAGCCAGGAAAGCACACTAAGACAAGGTGAGACCTGTAAGACATTAAGGGGAGATACATACAATTAAAAGGGCCAGAAGATCTATTATTATGTCAGCTACTTTTGTATGTCATTATAGGACTAGGCAGTGGCATCTTCAGATTCAATACTCAGAAACTTTCAGACCTAGATAACACTTTTGTGCAGGGCTGTAGCTATCCAACCACGAAGGAGCGTTTCTGCAAAAAAGCACCACAGCAACTCTTCAGTCTCTACAGAAAAACATCTGCCAGTGAACTCAGACTTGTCCACTAAGATGTGCCATGTGCTGCTCTACAGCAGCCAAGGTGTACAGGGTTTTGTTCTGCTATGGGACAGTCGTCTCCAGTACACGAACAGTAACAAAAAAGTTACAAGGCAGCTGCGTTAAAACAGTGGTTGTGAATTGTCTAACCAAAGGACTAAAAAAAACTTCAAAGAACTTCATCTTTAAGAAGCCCATCAAATATTTCAGAGTTTCTCTGAAACATTCCTTCTGTTTAGTTTAAGTTTCATCACCTTAAACTAATTAGTTGGCTATCACCACTTCACAACACATTTTCATTCAAGCATCTCTTACCTTGGCAAAATCAGGAGGTGGATTTTTCCCTCTGCAGAGGTTGGACAGAGCCCATACAGCATTTCGAGTCATAGTGAGACGATTCTGTTTTGAAAGCAATCTAAAACAAACCAACAAAAAATTCTAACCCTTGCTTTTAAAAAATCAAAGCCAAGCAACCCCATCAACTGTGTGAATCATTAAAACAAAGTCTTTTTAACATACACCAGGCAAAATATGATAGTTTGTTTTTTTTTATATATAAAAATAGATTCCTGAGGAAAATCATCCTTGATGGCTACTAACACACATGCTAGATACAGGAATCTAGTATCCAAACAAGAACAATAAACATTACATTAAGTTTCACTTAAATGCTTAGATACTGACATGGCAGATTAACAGTCAAAAGGTGAAGGAATTGTGACAAAATTACTCTAAGGAGGAGCACATGCAGGTAGTTTTGGACAGCACTCTCTCAGCCAAACTGCATTTTTATGTCAGTCTCAGACTATGAGTCCCACTTTGGCCTAGGAAAATGCAGAAAGGCAAGACCTAGTTTTCCCACAAGTTTAACAATTCAGTTTCTTTTTCTCATAGCCATCTCCCACTGTACCAATGTCTTTATGACAGCACTGGAGAATTCCCCTGCTGCAGAGTCTGCAAAGGACAGAGACTGAGTAATCATAATTTGGACATGACAACACAAGATGGTGTCACTGTTTCAGCAATAATATGGTCCTTAAGCAGAGGACCATCAAGATAATTAGCAGGCTAGAGAAATGACACGCAATGGGACATCAGTGACCTCGATTTGTTCAGCCTTAGAAGGAGATGGTGCAAGAGGAGATACAACTGCTGCCAACAACACTTTAACAGGTGGATACCGAAAACAGGAAGCCAGATCCCTCTCAAAGGTGCACAGTGACAGGACAAGAGGCACCGTCACAAGGTAAAAAACAGAAAATTCTGATTAGGTATCAGAACACTGTGTTTCACCATGCCATGGTCAAATGCTGCAACAGGTTACACCAGGTAGTTACGGAATCTACTTTTGATGTTCCAAATTTGACTGGTTAAGTAGTTGAGCAATCTAATCTGATCTCACCTGCTATGAAGAAAGGCTTTGACTAGATGACCTCCAAAGGTGCCTTTCAACTTAAATTATTCTGTGACTCTAAAATAAGCCCAGACATCCACCAACACTATAGAATAAAATAGTTCCAGCTTAGCTGCTTCTAAAACATCTTTTCATTTTAGGTTCATCACAAAGAGTAGCTCAGGACTCCCCATTAAAAACTCTGATTAGTCCACAATAAAAAAACCCCAATATTATTATTCTTCAAGGCAAATCCCAAATTTCAGTCTTACCAGACACTCAAGCAAAATTCTGGAAAACACAGGAAAACATACTTACTGCAATAAAGGGGGCAAGATATTACAGTCCAAGACATAGTCTCTGCACATAGTGCTGTCTCCAGCAATGTTGCCAAGAGCCCATACTGCCTGTAATGAAAAACAGAATAATAATGGCTTTTATTCTCAAAATTCCACCAATTTAATATATGTATTAGAGTTGGGAGATAATCTGTTCTCACTGTTAGGTCCTGGACAACATACAGCAGGGGAATGCATTCTGGTTGCATATTACATGTATACACTCAAGCTCATTATATGATTCAAGAATATTTACGGAGATCTAAGAACACCATAACAGCAAACATGTATGTCTCAAAGATTGTGCAGGCAGACATACCCTTGCTCTATCCACAATGTA
>WEIT01018928.1:9984-28951 GCA_013389985.1 Dryoscopus gambensis | reverse complement strand
ATCATGTTTTGTAAAGAAGGTTGCCCCACAGGATTCCTGAATCAGCCAGGAAAAAGCAGAACTGATTACCAAGCACGAAAATGGGTACCTATACATTTCTGCTTTTGTATTTGCACTTAAATTGAAAAATATTTTCAGAACTGGCTAATTGATGTCTTAATTACAAATAGGCAATCTGTTAAAATAAATTAAAGTTGAAAAATACAAATACTAAAATCTCCTGGCCAATCTAATCNTAAAGTCTGAATACTGATTTAACTAAATCAGTCTAGAGTTTGTATGACAAAAGTGAATCAAATAGATACTGTGCAATAACCTCTTCTGGAATAATTTCCAGTAGAAATGTTTTTCTGAAATAAAAGCCATTTCAGTCTACAATCATTTGGATGCTGTTGAAGTGGAGCATTCTGGTCACATTCCTCAGTGACAAAAAGCACTTAAAGACTTATTTTGTAATGTGCAAGAGATGTGAATGGAGAGAAGTAGTTTATTGATGAAAATCCAAGACAGATTGCAAACATCATTCTTTGGTTTTTAACAGCAAATAAAGACAGCTAATTGTCTATAAAAGTATCAAAATAATTAAAAATATGCTGCATTTATTAGATTAGCTATTAAGCTGTGACTACATAGAATTGATATTGAGATACAAATGTACACTTCTCAGTTTTTAACATTGAACATAAACGTATAAGGTTATGACAAGAGTCAGAGAGATGCACATCCATAACATGGAACAGCTTAAACCAACACCACCAAAGTAAATAAACCAGTTCTGAAGCTGTGCATAAGAACAGTTCCTGCTGTGTTAGGAATTACAAGGTCTGTTCTCACTGCTCCTGTCTTGCTCTTGCTGCTTCAGCTGATTTGTTCTTCAGTCTTGGACTTCATATCTCAATCTTCCTCTTTCACAAAAATGTGCTTAAACATAGGAAGTGGTTTAAAGTTTCTACAGGGAAGATATTGCAGTAGGACATGGTAGTTCATATTATAAAATCTTCTCTTGCTAGCAGCCTAGCCAAATGTCCTAAGCGTACTGCAGCTGTTTCTTATTATGACACGGGGGTGTTGGGAGGCAGCAAGGTGTTTCTTAGCCCTGCTTATCTCATTATTTCTGTTTCAATGCTACCTTGAAACAAAACAAAGGTGGCTGTGAGCCAGGAATAAACAAAGCCACACACAGACCATGCAGTGTAGGTCAAGTCATGTCAAAGACCAGATCATAAAAATGCAGAAAAAGAGGAAAAGAATTTAACCTGATCTAAAAAACCTTACAGTATAACACTGGGCATGTAGATATTTGTCTCTGCAATCTGAACCACTGGGACCCATGTTCACATCACCTCTATCCACAGATTTCTATAACTGATATATTTACAGAGATAGTTTCCGAATAATACGAACCACCAGAGAAATTAGAGAGGAAAGAAGGAAAAGAACATGCCCAGTCCTTACCCACCACATGATCTTTCCACTATCATTTTAGGTAGGTACTGCCTTTCTGTTAATTCACTCACTTTTTGTGTATAAATGTCAAGGAACAGATTTTACAGACAGGTACATGCTGAATTCATCAAATAAGTGATGTTGTGTAAAGCAGAGCCTGTATTTAAAACTGGAAGCTCTTGGCTGTACATGAAGAGCAATATCTTGCATGTAGGTTTTGCTCCACCCTTGAACCCCAAGACTTCATTTTTCTTCAAAGTCATAAAAAATAACAGTCAAAAAGACCCGTGACATCTTCTGCAGTGGGACCAGAACTATTAAGTGAAATGCAATAAAATAATTTAATTCTAGTAGAAGACTGGAATATATTGTGCTGAAAATCTATCATGTGAAGCCAGAAAAAGAAAATCTGGAAAGAAGAGAGAGAGGGACCTATCTTATGCCCTTTTCAGTGTATCATGATAAAAACAACATTCAGAGACCAGCATAGTTAATCTAAGATTATCCATCCCTAAGATGAGATACCACTTGCAAAAATAAGAGGGAAGTGAACATATTTTGGACAAGCAACACTAATTTTGACTGTATTAAAATCAACAGCAAAACACTTATTGTCTTCCATAGGCTTGCATTTCTTCCAAGGCTCTCTGCCATGTCTGCTAATGTGCAAATCACTTGGGCATGCAAGGAATGCTGAATTAGTAACCTGTCTTTTAGCACTACAAAACTTATAGTCTTGCTGAAAATAGAAGGTGGGTAAGATGAGAGGAAATGGATAGTAAATTTTGAGGAGGCACAAGTTAGAGGCAAATAAGGAGAAGAAAAGGCAAGGAGGAAGAGGAATATTTTGTTATGATTTATTACAATACAGAAGTAGATAAGCAGCTCATGAAAAAAGAGTGGCTGGCCATACCCAAGTAGTCACCAGGAACAGAAATTTTAAGTGTCTGTTCAAGTGAGCTATTAATTAAAGTGTTAGAAATCAGCACCTTTAGTATCTGGTGGTCTGGTTTAAAGCTAATTTATCTGTGGCACTTCTTTCATTATACCAGAGCAGAAAAATATCAAAATGCCATTTATCAGATGACCACAGCAGAAGCAAGATTTGTTATATAAACAGTCACCCAGGCCTCAGATTAGAAGGTGAGGAGGAGGGGGGGAAATTCTTATGAACCACATAAAAAATGGTGGCAAAACCCACCAGTTTTAAAAGTGGAGTAGGTTTATGTCACCTGCAGGCATCAAAACTTTCCTGAGTCCTTCATCTTCATATGTTTCTTTAATAGCTCATAAATACCAATATGTACATGTAGATACTCTCAGGAGGGCAGGCTTGGGGATGATGATAAGGAGTGAAATGAATGCACCTGACTAATTCACAATAATCTATGGGATAAAAGAGATGGCTGTAATGGACATGCCACAGTTCCCAAACCAAGGAGAATTCTGCCTCTAGCTGCCTCACAATCAAAGTCAAGTTGGCTAGAAGAGACAGACCTATTTTGTTTAAAGTCACAGTGCTGGCACAGTTTCTTTAATCTTGGATGAAATTCTCCCAGAAGAATTCACTGATGTGGACAAGTTCCCAAAATGCAAATTAACTACCCTCTAAAAAAGTTAAAATTGGGCAAAGGAAGGGAAAATAAAGATGAGACATTCCCATTTTATCCTGAATGTATTCAAGGGTGGCTTTTTGGGGTAGAGAGGGAGTGGGATGGTATTTTTTGTTTGTTTAGTTTAGGGTTTAGTTTTTTGCTGGGGTTTTGGGAGGGGGAGCAGGGAAGGCTTATGGTTTAGGGATTTTTTGTTTGGTTGGTTTAGTTTGGGGTTTGGTTTTGTTTTTTGGGGTGGAGTGGGGACACACAATGCAATATTTTATCTGACCAGATAAGACAACTACAACTCAAGTAAAATGACCGTAATTATAACAGCTGTTGGGATGAATTAAGAACTTAGTCTTCCCTGAAATTTTCCCATCATACAATCATAGAATGTTCTGTGTTGGAAGGGGATCTTAAAGATCATCTGGCTCTAATCCCTCTGCCACGGACAGGGATGCTTTTCACTGGACCAGGTTGTTTCAAGTCCCGCCCAACCCAGCCTTGAACACTCTCAGGGATGAGGTACCCTGAGCTTCTCTGGCAATGTCTTCATACCCTCACAGTAAAGAGTTTCTTCCTAATATCTAAACTAAATCTACCCTCTGTCACGTTAAGGCCATTCCTCTTGTCCTACCACTTCATTCCCCTGTAAAAAAAAATCATTACTACTGGTGGTTCAGCTCTTCTGATAGGAGCTCTGAAACAGATATAATGCCAGGTTACACTGTAGGCAATACTATCTAGGTACACTCAGAGGCAAAAAAGAGTATAAAAGTACCAGCCCCAGTTGGTGCTGTATTTACCCTAGCACTATAATGGAAGCACTATAATGGGAAAGATAAAAAATTACTGGCATAAAAAGCCCTTTGTTTATACAAATGCTTGGAGAGTTCTGCAATGCTGACATGTTGTTTGGGAGACAAAGTCAGCAATGCCATTCAGGAACCAGACCATATACCCATAGGCTACAAGTTCCAGGACCTGGAGACTGGGAGTGAAGTTAAATATGCATATTTGGGGGATATGATGAGGAAGTAAAAATCTAAGCAGTCCCCAAAAGTTAAACTCTCTCTGAAATTTTGAAGGAAAAAGCTGCATAAAATGGTAGAAAAAGATGCTAAAAGGGAACATAAGAAGATATTTGCTCCATTCTGTTGCCCAGTAGAGAACTGGTCGTGTCTGATTCTTGTCTACATGTTCAGTCTGTTCATTAACACCTTATACATAAGCCTCTTGTCTAGCACTTCACTGCATCTGTTAGTGGAGGGGCTTTTGTGGTGTCAGACCTGCATCTTTCCTACTACAGGTCTAGTTCATTATTTCTGTTCCTTTCCTTGAAAGAAGACAAAACCAGTACTTTTCTCCACAGTAATGTTTTAAGTGTGTGAACATCATTACATGGTCTCCCTTCAGTTTTTTTTCTAGTCTCGCAGACACTAAACACACGCAATTCTATCAACCTTTCAGTCAATGTGCAATCTAATCACTTTCATCTAATGAGATATAAGTAATTTCAGGTACTACATTGACATTCTATGCCATTTTTTTTCCTGATTGTTTTACATTCACATTTTCTCCATTAAAAAAAAATTACAAGAATAACAATCCCCTAATCTTGTAGTTTGAAAGACCCACACAAACAAAACAAGCAACTAACTAACTGGTTATTTACCAGAAAAAAACAAAACAAAAGTTTAACTTACTCATTATGTACTGTTGAGATGTTGAAATGAAGAAAACCCTTTAAAAGCCTCTTACATCATTACATTGTTTCAAGTGGGCTTCAAATAGTGACTTCCCAGGTCTGTCATGCACAAGCCTGGACACCTGTAGCCCTGCTGCCTCCAAGCCTCCCTGTGTTGCAATGGGCAGCCTGGTCGCTGCCAGGCACAGCAGATGAAGGTGTCCTTTCCTGCCACTTTCACAGTGTAAGCAAGAAATGCCCAGGGCAGCAGCATGAAATTTTGACTTGCAGCTAAGCAGAGTCCTTGGGCCATGGGAAAAACGTGCTGCCACTGTGGTATGTTTAAACTGTCTACTCTGGTACCATATGAATTACAAAAATCTCAATTTCAGGCCTCTAAGAATCTATTTTTCAAAACCTGCTATCTCCCTCAGGGTACATACGTACCAGAACAGCAACGCCAAGTAAGTTTGTGGCTTTTTAAGCTATTTTGTATATCTGTTTCAAGCATCATCAGTCTCAGGTCTTTGAAGGCTTTTGCAAAGAATTTTCTGCTTTCCTATAGAAGCAAACATTAAACAACCCAGGCAGGAAGGAACCTCAAAAGATTATCTGGTCCAACCTCCAAACAACATTTCCTATTCTACCTATTACCATTCACCACTATCTGTCTACCATTTTTCAACTTGTCAAATGATAATGCAAATCCTAACAACTCCCAAATCTAATTCCGAAACCTTTGTGGCATTTTTTAAGACATATAACAGGTAGTAGAAGTTTTGTAGTAATACAACAATTTACCATGGTGCAAAAGGCAGTGGCAATTCCAGCTTTACGGATTGCTGCAAAAAGACTGGCCCAAAAGCTTTCAAGACTTCCAGCTCCTGGTCCCATTAACCCAGTTGGCAGTCTGCTAGCACAGCAGTCAATTGAAGAGCAGCTTCTGGCAAGTGCCAGTGCCTTTGCTGCAGTACAGTAATTGTGCTTACCAGCTCTCAAACATACTTGGCTTCATAAACAATTGCCTCACTAAGTGCCTATAATTTCTCTATCTCAGTTTGGGCAGAAATGCACACAAACTGTGTCCTCTCACATGACGAGTTAGAGCTCTACTTGATGTAGAAGAGAGTTTCATTTGGAAAAAGTCTTTTCTGCTGTACCATGCCCTGGCCTTGCAACAAAGTGGTTAAGGGGAAGCCCCTCTGTTTATCTCCCTAACTTCCATTCCCACCTGAGACAGACCTACTGCAGGCAGATGGTAAGTGCTGCTGCTTGATTTCCTTCATTAGACTGTTCAAATGAAGCACATAAAGGAGACAATTTCTTTATTTGACACCTGAGGAAAAATGTTGTTAGGAGATATTATGTGTTAATTTATCATTTTCTGATGTCGGACTGTATCTGAATATATCCTAAATTCAGCTTAAAGCCCAAACATAAGCCAATAGATGCACAAAAATTTACTTAGATTTAATTGAACGTAGGTAACTGTCCACACAGACTTGATACCAAGAGAAGTTATTTTTTATTTGTTTCTGTTGGAGGGAAGGCCTGATTTTGGCTGAATGGAAACCATGTTTAAGGTGAAACCGGAGTGGAGATCCACAGACTATGAGATCATATAACACCAAAAGGCCTAGTTAGCTGACTTGGCTTACATGTTTTCACCAGCAAAATCCTATCTTCTTGAAAAGTAACACAAGATTCATTTGAATAATACAAAAATGGAGAATATTCTACTTCCTCGAGTTCTATTTGGGATGAGCATTCTCATTACTAAGTCTATGTCCTGTGGGGTCATGACCTTGGTATTTCATGTCCCTGCCCAGATTGTGGGGATCCCCCCATGCTGGCCACAGCCCAGGACCCTGTGTCAGCCCCCAGGTCCATCAGCCCCTGTCTCAGACTCCACAGCAGGGCTGGTCGCCAGTTCCCCTCAGTCCTGCCAAGCCAGGTCCAGATCTTGTCCAGGCCTTGGCCTGTCCCCATCCCCAGGAAGGTGCCTGATGTCCAAAGATGGGGCTGTCCCAGTGCCCCCAGCTGCCTGCGCCTGGCTGGGGTGGCAGGACAGGCCCTGGCTGCCCCTGTCTTTTCTCAACAGACCGCCATGGGCAGCCCCCTCATCCTCCAGGGCCCTGACCCTGGCAGATTCCGGAGAGTAATGCTGGGCATTTTTTTCTCTAGGGAGACATCCCATGCCAGTTAAAATGCTTCTCTGTCTTCTGTTTGGTTGTCTAAGGATATTGTACTGCTTATTTTTCTCCTTGTGTGGTAATTCATCTCAAAATTTTTTTTGCACCTCCTCTGGTTCTGGAAAATCTTTTCAAAGCTGTGAATAATTGTGCACATACCTGCTTTGCTACAAACTGTGTCCATATCAGAAACAGTGATAGTATTACTTCTCTGTTCATCTTCACAGGTAAGAAGCCAAAGGTCCTTTTGGATGCTACTTCAACCAGAGGCTTACATTTACTTGTTAGACAAATGCACTAAAAGCCCACCCTGTGACATTCATGTATACTTGGGTAATGTGGTTTGAAAGCAATATTTTTGTTTTTAAAAGGTGCATTTTGCTGTGGAGACAAGGTCCAGAGCTCAATTTTCAAGTCCCTTTTATTCTGATTATGCCTTTACTATTTTAATGGAGATGGCCTGAGGCTTCTAGACCTGGCAAACATGAACAGCTTTTCATCTTCATAAAAATAAGCTGAGATAGTTCACTGAGTTTTCCATTGTTTATCATCCCTAGTAAATATTTGTGGGTGTCCTTATTCATTAGCTGTTTCAGATTTGCAAAGGACTTTTTCCAAAATAAAAGAGAAGGAAAAAAATGGGGGGAAATATTTGGAATGCCAGCAGTAGCAGCAACCAGTGTAGTGAATGCCAAGGCAACTGTAACCTTCTCTGTGGTGGGTCTGTTGTGTCTTCCTGTTCCATTCACATTGTCTTTTCTGTATCCTGGACAACGCTGCCAATTAAAACAAAGCCTTTACCTTGCAGCTCTACTTGCAAACAGGGTTGACTGAGGTTTACTGCTGGAACAGTTTAAAGTGGCCAGGAAACAGGCATCCAATCCCAACTGTACTAGGTAATGTTTAAGGAAAGACTCAGAGCCATTTTTTCTTTACCTTCCCATCACGTAAAGTAGGTTTGAGCTGTTTCAAGAATGTGCTCTTGCTCTGTATGGAGTTTCCTGAGTACCCCATCCATAGTCTTCCAATCTCTGATAGAAATTTGAAAGCACTGGCGCTGCTTTTACTGAAAAAGTATCCAAAGGGTCCCTCAAGTCTGTGCTCATTTCTAGGGCCTCTTAGATATAAGTGTTTTAGGTGGAAAGAGATAGAAAAAGTGTTACTCAAAACTTTGATGTTCATTTTGGGTCAAAACTCATAATGAGCCTGAATATTGTTTTTAGGGAAGTGTCATCTTGATGTATTATTTTTGGTATTTCATTTTCTTTCATCTTTACTGGCTAGATTAGGTCTCTCAAAGCATAAGCTGTATACTTCATACAGGGCCCATCCCTCATGCTGCAGCCCGTGATGTTGGCCAGAAAAGACCAAGGTAGTTGAACCATAACACCTATGTGGCAACAACTCCAAATCTAATCTTGCAGCATTTTTTTTTTAATAGAAAGTTCATTTTTTCCATTAAAAACAGATGCTTTTCCTTCCTCTGCTCCAGGTCACCTTTTTACTTCATTCCCAATTAATTCAAACAGAACATTTTCATATAGCCCCCACATATTGCAAAAACTATTACATTTAATCTTATTCTTTTCTGGAAAACACAGCTAAACTTTGGGTAAATTTTTTCCCATTCCTTTTTGTCTGTGATACTTTATGTGCCATTTCTCTTAATTTCCTTTTTTTTTTGTTCATTCTGCATTCCTGCTTATGAGATGGTACCAGTGGGGGATCTCACAGGAATTTATTAAGCTGAGTTCATTATTCCAGTTATCTTACATCTTGGGTAGTTGAATTACTATTACTAAAATTTCTTTTAATTCATTTTGATAAAAATTAATTCCACTTATGAAAAGAAAACTGCTAAACCAAAACAAAACAGAGTGAGTTAGAAAGGCATTTCAAGAGGCAAGAATAGAAGCTATTATTACTCTTTTTCTTTTATTCTTCTGTCACTTAACAAAATCCACAAGTTGTGCTCTCCAGCACTGGTCCACACCATAAATATTAACACATCACTGCTATCAACTACTTGGTTGTTCAAGTGGTTCAGGTTTACGTTACAGATTGAAAGGTCTTATATTCTTCCTTCTAATATTGTTCAAGTAGGATTCAGCAGTTTTTCCCAGGTGAATGTGTTCTTTTCAGCTTGTATTTTCACTAAATGAAAGAAAAAGCAGGATATCTATTTGGGAAAAAAAAAAGTACTCAAAGAATATTGCAAGTGTCAACCCCGATGCACTTAGAATTAATTACTATCATACCTTGACTGTGAGACCAAAAGATGTCCTTCTGTGCATACAAGCACAGTTACATGACAACACACATGTTGCTCCTTGGAAATCCAGTATTATTCACTGCACAAACACAGGGAAGAGGAGAACTTATTAAAAATATATATGTAAATTATATTTTTTATATATAATGTCTAAATATTTAAATTTTAAAGCATGTCTGTGGTACTCAGGGGAATTGGTTCTCTTTCTGGAACTCCCACAAAAGTCCTGTTCAGCAAGGCTATAACAATACCATCTTTTGAGGACGTCAGAGTAACAGGTCACATGCCAACCTCAACCACAGTATTTCCTGGCTTTTGTGATCTGTAAATTATACCAATGCTTAGCATTTTTGCATGATTTTGGGGAAGGTGGGAAGGAATAAGGAATTTTGGGAGACAGAATTTTGGTAATAGGTGTGAAAATTCAAATTCAGGAAGGTAAAAAATGAGAAACCCTGAGTCTGACTGCAGGTCAGAATGGAAATTAAGCACATGCATCTTAGTCATCCTGGCCCTTTTCTATTTATGAAACAAATTTAAGTCTCACCTCTAGCTGCATACTCTCTCTACCTGGGAATATAAATTATTGTCACAGCTTATGTTGGCTTAATATATTTTGGTTGCTCATGATGAAAAGGGTCCTTTTATAGAAGGTTAGGTAATATTACTTTTGTTCACTATGTACTTCTCCAACCTGTTTCCCAAGATGATAATATTTGTAATAGAACAGTTGTCATTCTGAGTTTTTCATTACTTCCCTTGAGATAGCTGTGGATGCAAACAGCCAAAATCGTGTACCAGAAACTGCGCTGCTGTTCTGCAGGAGATCCCAAGCTACCAGCATGTGGTTCTCATTTGGAAGGAGTGAGAAGGAGCAGTGTTCTCATAACAGCTCCAAACAAAAAACATTTACTTGAAACTGAAGGGTACAGTGAGAGGAGATGTCCTCAGGGATAAATTTTTCACTTTTAAGCCAAGAGTGGTACAAAAAGGTGCATTCATTTGCCAGCCTCACTACCTGCCAAGATATAGAGAAAGGTCACCAATAGGAGCCCGATTAACTGACAAAGCACAACTGAAAGAGGGAGCATGTGCATCAGTGCATCATGGCATCAGGTTCAAAGCACAGCCTGATTGAAACTAAAGTCTATTTAAAGATTGAAGAACCATTATATAAGTTAAATGTTTTCCAGTCTGCTGCCACATGGAGCAACATTAAAACTATACTCATCTAGTTGCCTCACCTACAGCCATGAAACCATTCACAACTGTCCCTGTTGTCTAAACACGATGAAAAAATTGTAACAAATTCTTCCATTCTGATACAATCGATTGTTTCTATTTGACTGTACTAGTTACACATAAAACAACAGTAATAATTCTGAAACCTACTCAGTACAAATGTTTAGTGTAAATGTAAATTCTATCCAGTACCACCCTGCTAAAGAGGATCACACAAATTTTATGTACATAATAATTTTCTAGAATAAAAAATATACCTGATCTGAGTTAAGTAGAATTTATTAGCTAGTTTCAGCATCAAAAAAGACCCAGGTCATAGACCTAACTTACCTTTGGTTTCCTCCTAAGCTATAGAACTAAGAAAGCAGAAATGGTATGACAGAGCAAGGAGGCAGAAAAGTTTATAGCATAGGTAGCTTACACTTAATAGGAAAAGAAAAGAAATCAGTGGCTACAAAGTCTCTTAAGGAACTTTGGCTAAATGAGAGGAACTGTAGATCAGGGCAGAAATCATGGGAATTAGGTCTAGGACATACTACAGTCTTAAGTTTATGGCACTGAAATGTTTGAAAGGGATACTTGCTGGACATGATACTATGATTTTCTGATATCTAAAAACAGAATTAACGAAATATTTGTGGAGTAAAAGGAAAAATTTATAATATCCAGCAGACAGTTGAGTGCCTTATAAAGCAAAGAAACAGGCTGTCCTGAGGTAAGCAGAAGCAAGCACTATTATTTTTTCAATAGTGACAATTTCTCTGCTTTAAAAAAAATGGAAATGCAAATAAGTCTAACTTTCAGTGGGAAAATTTGTGTTCATGAGTAGATGTCTCCTTCTGCACTGAAAGTAAGTTCATCTTTAAGGAATTATTTAGTAAAGACAAAATCTGTCTTGAAGGGGAATATGTATTTTCTTTTTCACTTCTCAGTGAAAATTCCCCTAGTTGACCCAAGTAAGGATAAGAGTGTTTGAACAATTTAATTTTTTTCCCTACAAGTGAAAATTGTTTTCCATGTCACTCTTCAGTTTTGTTTATATACCTTTTAATTCTTTGAATGTTCTGAAACAGGAAGGTTTTCAGCTTGCACGGAGATCAGAGTTTAAAGTAACCATGTTATTTTTGTTATCAATATTGTTGATTACTCAACTGATTCATGTCTTTTGGCACTAACATAGACTATTTCCCAGGACCATAGCTTGGGATGGAGAGTCACAGAAAGTCATATATGCTCTATGACAGCTGGCAGGAAACCTATTTTTCTTCTGTGAGGTTTCTAAAAGAGGGGACAAAAATAGTTCCCAAAAGCTTTCCTGAACTCTGAGGCAAGGTGCAGATTCAAGGACATCCCACACAACTGAGATTGTCTAGTTAACCACCTGGAGCCAAACTTTCAAACATGAGGCTTTGAGAGGTTTATGAGGAGTAGGTACAGGCAACGGAAATAAGGCAGGTGGTGCAAATTGAAGCAGATCAGTAGCTACTCTGTCTATGCTGTGTTTGAATTAGCTAAAAGAAACTTCTAAATACCAGAGAACAGCTGTGCAAAAAAAAAAAGGGGGGATTATTTTAAATATGAGAAAGTTCAGAATTTCACCCTTTAGATAGATTCAGTACAGTATTTCTTGTTCATCCAGTGCATTTTACTGTCCGGGAATGTTATAAATTATGATACACACGCTAGTTAAGCATGCTTTTATTATTGATTTTTTTTCTCAGAGTCTCAATGCAATGTACAGTCATGGCTTTATTATGTTTCTGACACCCCATGAGACAGTATAAACGCAGTTGTTTTGATGGTATAGAAGGATGGGCACAGAAGGCGACTTTGGACTAGTAAGCAAGTATTCAGAGGAGAAACTGGAGCAGAACAAGAGGCTCGTATGACTGATTACAATAATTTTAAAAAAACAACCCTCCACATAGATTCTAGGGGGAGGTAAAATAGGATGGGGTGGGAGTGACAGCAGGGATTTCTGCCAGATGTGGAAAGCAGAGAGAGGACAATACTTGCTAATGGCAGGATGCCTGTTTTCCTCCTACCAGTTTTGAATGACTTCCAGGGAAAGAGTACACTGAAGAATATCTCTCCCTTGAGTGCCTGTGTTGCCGTGGTATGAAATACAAGCAGGAGGGTTTGACTATATCTTCAAAATGTGAAACAGAATGAGTCAAAAAGCGTGTTACCTTTCTGCTAGTAAAGGGAATTTTGTCCAGCAGTTATCGTGAGAAATTGCCTAGCTATACTTTTTGAGGTTTCCAGCAGAAAGACCAAATTAAGTCACAAGGACTCCAAGAGTGAAAGTTGTTTTGGTTTGATGGAGTTGATTTTTTTTTTAAATTTACTTGCCCAGTAAAATGCTTGAGGGTTTTTCCCCATTTTTTAACTTTAAAAAAGCATGGTTCCTTCTTTCTTGTCTTTCAATAGTTAAAACAGCGAAAGGGAAAATAATTCTTTCCAGTCAGAAAGAATTTTTACATCACCTTCACTTCCAAAGAACTTCAGATTAGAAAATAATGCTCCATTTTATTATTTGTAACATTTCAAGCTGAGAAGAAACAACTCCCTAAGAAAGCAATGCTGTGACTAGAACAAGAGGAGACAGTTTGTCTGCTTCTTCCTAACATGAAGAAAGCCCCTATAGGCTACTGGTGCTGTTGTGCCACTGCTTTACAAAAGGGACCAGCAAAGTGACTGCAGCCTTTTCCCTCTCTCACACTCCTGCCACCCATGGTGCAGATTCAAGTTAGGCATCTTCAAAGAGAAAAGGTTCAGACAGAGGGACCATAAATCCAACTGAAGTTTTTCTCATGGTGGTAGGTTGTTAACTTACTGGCACGCCACTGGGTTTGGCTTTGTTTAACAGCCTGGCATTCTACAAAAAAACTAAATCAGGCCTTTAATTTAGATGCTCACTTCATTCCTTCAAGTTTCAATATTTTCATCCAAGGCATTTAGAATGTACCCATTATTTTTGCAGATCACATCATCAGATAGTATTAATAACAATATTACCTAATTAGCTTTTATTTTGGCTAGAGCATATTTCTCTAGTCCTAATTATTATAATAGAAAATAATATGTGTTGATTGTTACACAAAAAAAGAATTAAAGAACCTTATTACTACACTGGAGTTTTGTTCCTGCTTAGGTACGAAATTGTTTATTCTGACTCAAGTTTGTGGATCTGGAGTTCAGTGTTGTCCCAATTAAACTAAACCTGCCATAACTTCAGCAGAGCAGTGTTTGCATGTGACAAACTTTTCTCCTTTGAGAACAAACAGGGACTAGTATTTCTCTCATACCCAAAGCCTGTACTTGGCTCCATACAGATTTGGTTTCTGTGTATCAAACCCGAGTCTGACTGTGGTGAAAATGTCAGGTTTTGTGTTAGATCTGAACCATGGGTCACAGATTAGACTGGATTTCTGTTTCTCATAGAAGGATATTGTATCTCCATAACAACATAACAATTCTTGGCAGGTTAGTGAAAGAAAACCCAACACACTGTGCATGAACACCTCTCTAAATGTGTCCTGGGAGAGGGTCTGGTAGTTAGAGGAGAACACACAACAAGGAAAGATTACCATCAGTATAATACCAACACAGCTGGCATAATTTCTTTGAGAAAATACCATCCTTTTCGTGGCACGAATGCAAACAGGTTCCCAAGCAGTTAATTCATTGTATTTCCAAAATTTGACTTCGAAGATTCCAAACAGAGCAGCAATAGAAAAATTAGGGCAACAGTTCTACACAAGGTATGGAAAGAAAGTATGAAGATCTTAGAAAGAATCCTTTTGTTCAACAACAGTCTGTCCCATGAGAAGAAGGCTAGCATGAAATTTCTTGAAGCTTGTTTTGTCTGGGAAAGAATAATTGTACTCCATAGTCTGATTATGGTTTCAAATTAATTTTCATGTGTTTACTGCTACCTGAGCAAATCTATTTACAGGAATTAAGAAAACCACATACAAAATCTATAAATTAGAATTTGTCCAAGAATAAAGGGGATGTTTTCTAGCTCCACTTAATTATTGAAATGCAATAAACACAGGCAGGTGCGGAGGAAGTCAAAGTGGACAAAATAAAACCAGGCTTCTATTTCACAATGTTGGGCAAACTCCATGACTACTTATTCTTTGCTTCTGTGCAGAACCTAGCTGTGATTTTCACTGAATTCTGCTGAGGCGCTCCAAAAATTAATTTCTTAAAAAATGCATTCAGACCTGCTCATGGTATTTTGGAATGGCATGCATTAAACTTGGTTTGGAAGTGCACATAAATACATACTCTCAGCTTATGTTTTCTCAACTGCCTTAAGACTGAACAAAAATTGGGAGTGAGGTAGACCTACCTCTTGGCATACTCCAGTTAAATTTTTCTGGTTACTGTCATGTCTGAACGTGGTCAGATATGCAGAGACCTTTGGCACACTTTTATAATTATATTACAGAATCACAGAATATGCTGAGTTGGAAGGATATTTGAGTCCAATTCCTGGCCCTCAACAGCACCATTCCCAGGAGTCGCACCATGTGCCTGCGTCCATTGTCCAAACGCTTCTTGAACTCTGTCAGGCTGATGCTGTGATCACTTCCCTGGGGAGCCTGTTCCAGTGCCTGACCACCCTCCATGTGAAGAAACCTTTCCTAATATCCAACATAAATCTCCCCTGACACAGCTTCAGGCCATTCCCTCGGGTCCTGTCACTGGTCACCACAGAGAAGACATCAGTGCCTGCCCCTCCTCTTCCCCTCAGGAAGAAGTTGTAACTGCAATGAGGTCTCCCCTCAGTCTCCCCTTCTCCAGGCTGAACAGACCAAGTGACCTCAGCTGCTCCTCATATGGCTTCTCCTCAAGGCCCTTCATCATCCTCCTGGCCCTCCTTGGGACACTCTCTAATAGCTTAATATTTTTCTTATATTGTGGCACCCAAAGCTACCCCCAAGCACTCGAGGTGAGGCCGCCCCAGTGCAGAGCAGAGTGGCACAATCCCCTCCCTTGCATGGCTGGCGATGCTGTGCCTGATGTCCCCCAGGAGAGGATTGGCCCTCCTGGCTGGCAGGGCACTGCTGGCTCACGTTCAACTTGCCATCCACCAGGATCCCTAGATCCCCTTCCATGGCACTGCTCTCCAGTATCTCATTCCCCAGTCTGTCTGTACATTCAGGGTTGACCCATTCCAGATGCAGAATCTGGCACTTTCCCTTCTTTAACTTCATTGGTCATCATCCAGCTCTCTAATGTGTCAAGGTCTTTCTCCACGGCCTCCATTCCTTTGAGGGAGTCAACAGCTCCAAAATCATAAGAACAGCACCTTGTCCGTAATGCACATCAACCCTTTTCCCATATTATGGGATGCTGAGCCATGCCATCAAATTTTGTTTGAGGTCTGGCCAGACCCAGCTAATACAGATAAACAGGTCTTGCTATGAACTAAAACCTCATTCTCCTTTTCCTCTGGGTCAAGTTTGTTGCCCTTCTCCTACTCTTAAACCTGGCAGCTTTGTGGGATAAGATTTTCTTAGTGTTCAGTGATGGAATGAAGCTTGGGAAAGGAGAGTAATAAAGCATGATTTATTTGTAGCAAGAAAACCATTATTTTACAACTCAAGCACTAAAGGTGTTTTGTTCCAAAGTGTTATAAGATACTCAGCTATGGAGCCCAAATTGACCTTTCTTTGTCCAAGTGATAAATTTCATGCCATGAATTGACTTGAAATTCCTAATTCTGTCTAGCTTCCTTTCCTTCTCAAGCATGTAGTCCTTACTGAAGGGACAAGTAGAAAGTGCAGACATTCTCATTTAAACGAAATGACTAATTGGTAAGGAGAGGCTTCTCTTCATGGAACAAGCATGTTGCTAGAATGGATACCAGGCATAGGATCTATCCTTAGCAGTCATAGAGGGTTGAAATTTATTTTTCACAAACTGAATTCGATAAAAAAGAGTGATCAGACATTTCAGTTAGGCCTGAGGTAAGGCCTAGCTGAATAGCTGAGTTCTGCTGTCTTCCAGAGAGTAGAAGACAATGGATCATTTCAGGTGAAAATATTCTTATGTCATTGGCTCAGTACCTTTAACCAAAACTGTAGCAGCATTGGGTGAATATTTTTCAGAACATAACTGAGCAGATTCCCTTCACTCTGGTTTGACAAACTTCTTGTAAGCTACTAGGAATGGTAATCGTGGCAGCGATATTCTGGAAATGCTGTTATAATCTAAATGTTCATTGATTTTTCAGGTCTGTGGGATGGTAAGAAAACAGTCATTTCCACTAGCTTAACAAGATGGGAGAAGAGATTATTATCTAGAAATGTTTACAGATTAATATACCAGGTATAAACATGGAAGCTGCTTATGAGGTGCTGCAGCTGAAGCACAAAAATGCTACATCCAGCCAACTCCCTGATGAGTTCATTTCATACTTAACACAAGCAAGATTAGAAACTATATCTCACTCCCACTGAAACCAGTGATCATTTTCTCTACTGAGCCAGATGAATAGCACAAGATCAAGGCACTTAGAACACAAGATGAAACTCAGTTTTCTACTGGGACAGGTGGAAGTTTAAGTCCTCATTAAACTCATATATTCTAAGGAGATCAAAGTTGTTCACTTATCACTTGTCAGTCCTGAAATCCTTAAGCCTCAGACAATCATTTTGACTCTCTTGGGTGTAACAGCACAAATTTGTAGATGTGAACAAGGCTCAGCTCCATGAAATTTAGGAAAGTTAAGCATTTTGTGCTCCTGATGTAATTATTCACAGTATTCTTCACAGCTTCACAATAAAGTCTTGTGCCGTGGCTCCACTGCTGCCATGGGATGGGAATGGGATATTCCATCAAATGGCTGGATATAAGGCTGTCACCTCAGGTTATTTCTATAGCAAGTGTACATCTTGGATGCACTCATATTTGGAGTTTTAACACTGAATAAACCACACTAGTGATGGTTTCTATATTGTAAGAGTGAAAAAGAGAAACATGAATGCTCCAAAATAAGTGTGTAATGAATTTGCAGATGGTGCATTTAACAAAACCAGGAATGTACATTTTACTAACCTAAATTCATAATTGTTAGGTAATGGGGAAGGAAAAGAGAAAAACAGAAAAGAAACTGTTTGATTTTTTTCTTTTTTTTTTTCAGTTGAAAATCATCTTTCAACTAAATTGTGTAATTGTATGTTAATATTGGTTAGGAAAAATATGTAGACACTTTATCAGTATATGACTGCTCCTAGCCAGATCAATAATAAAATTTTTGTTTAGAACAACATATTCTTCCAGCAGAGTTTCTAGGGAATCATTACAAGCATTTCTGCAATTCTGATATTTTAAAACAATAAGATCCTAAGCAGTTTGAACACAGACTCAGTTTTGAAAAACTGCTCTGTTACTGTCCCCTTACAGCACTAACAGTAAGCTTGGATATAATGCACAAGCCAGTTCTCATTTATTATCCCTGTTCAAGAAGTTGTGCTTAATACTAATATATGAAACAATAATCTAAACCACAACAGACTTCTGGTTTCATGTTACACAATAAAAACCATTTTTGAGCTAGTGATAGTATATTTTATAGACACTGGCACAGCAGCAGGGGGACAGATGCTTCATCTGGAAGAAAGATTTAAAGGATACGATTATAAGCATTCTCTGGCTAGCTCAACTTTGATATTCTGCTATAAAATCAATCAATGAATGTGAGTTATACTTTGGGATAAAGTTTTCATATTTATGGTGCTAGGCACCACAAGAGGAGAGCTGATTTTTTTAGAGAGTACTCAATCATGCCTTCTGTAGAAATGGTTAGAGCATCAGAGCATATTTTTGGATAGTTATTTTAAAGGATCTAAGTCTGAAAGTTTTTGTTCCTTCCTCTGAATTGTTATTCAGGACTCTTAAGCAAGTGTGATGCATTTATGCATTGTGTATGTTATTGCTAATAACTTTTGAATTCCTCAGACAATTTCAGAACAAGGAGTGAGGATCCTCAAGTTATTGTTTCCACATCTCTTGCATCTTATTAGATACCAGTAAATTCAATCACACGTCCTAAACCATCAGAAATCAATCCCTATGCACTACTTACAGAAATATTAATTTTTTTTCAATAAGACTCTTTCCAGTACTTAGTTCTATGCCTATGTATATAATTAGCTTCATGAAACTTGTCTAAACTTCTCCATTGAATGTGAAGACCTCTTTGCATTCCTGGGAAATGCCTAAACAAATTAATGTAAGATGTGGGGCAAGATTCCCAGCTAGACACACATGGGTGAGTCCAGATGTAGGCTCTCAACTGAATGTGCAAGCCCTTCCCAAGAGTGTCTCACCTAGAAAGCTCTTCAATAAATTTCTGTTTGGTTTGCTGAGTTGCAGTGATGGGTGGCTCTCAGCAGGGTCAAGGGGAAGTGTGCCTTCTTATGGATAGGGAGCAGGGAACAAGCAAAGTTTCTTTGGCCAACTCAATCTCTGTCAGACAGTGGGTCCCAGGTCAGTGTCTCAAGGCTTTCAT
>WEIT01018925.1:19300-41347 GCA_013389985.1 Dryoscopus gambensis | reverse complement strand
TTATATTCTTATGAGATACACTCATATTTTTTCTCTTTGCTATTTATTAAGCTGAAGAATTGCATTGACTTGCTTTATTCTGATCATTGATTGGTTTTCTGCAAATTTTAAGATCCCTCTAACTTTTGATAGAAAGTTTCCTAACATGCAGATGTCTTTTGCAGTTGCTGTATAAGTTATACAGGATTCTTACTTTAATGATGCATAGTTGGTACTGTTTCATGGGTGAAAACCATACCTCTTACAAAATAAAAGGAACACCCACGCAATAAAAGTATATCCAGTGTACATATTAGGACTGAATATTCTTTTACTTATACATTTACTGCAAAATACCATTTTTGACCCATTAAAATCAAACTTGATATTTAGATGATGTACTGCACTACTAATTTGGAATTCTAGGCAAGTTTTGATTTGGTATATAGAGGGTTATGATTTGTGCAAGTCCTACAAAAGTCATTGGTAAGAACTGTTTTTAATTTTATTGATGAAATGGTTATACTAATCAATTTCTCTGTTACTGGTTTGTCTAGACTTTTTCTAAAGCTGTGTACAGCTTTAGCATTGACAATCTACTGAGGTGAGGAGCTCCATAGCTCAGTTCTAGATTGCCTCCCCCTGTTCGCTTTGAATCTGCCACCTCTATTTGATGTCCTCTCATTCTTTTACAAGAAGAGACAAGCAGTTGCACATAGAAGTCAAATGTTTATCAACACAGTGATCAAACATGGACAGCTATTGTACTGTGGGATAAAAAAAACATCAAGTGCAAAAACTTTAACTGTTGAAAGAAATGGCAGGTATTAAATCCGTGACTGTAAAAGCCAGTACCACTTACAAGCTAGGAGAAGAAAATCCTACTCTAACTAGTTTGCCAGAAAGAGTGTCTTCTCCATGATCCATTGTTATTGTCTGATACTGCAACAGGTCATTGAATGGCTGCTAAAAGACATTTTTCCTACAAATGCTAGGCTGGATCTGTGGTTCAAAATACAGGGCCAGACTTAAGTCCTAAGGGTAACCTGTATAAAAAACACTAGTCTGAGATCTTCTTCTGAAAGGGGGAAAGAAATTTTAGGAAAACTATATCGTTTTCATTTACCAGTCACAAATTCACTGACAATGATGAATTTATACCTGATAAAATTGATTAACATGATACACATTCTAAAGTTGTACCAGACCAGGTACATCACTTATGAATGTGCAGTGGAGCCTTGCTGAAGGCACACTTGTGCTGACACAGAAAATGTTATTCCACTCGAAGTCTTAGTGTGAGCTATAATATGAAAAAATCACTCCTTGGCATCCCTGAGCATTCTGGAGTTTCATGCCTGTTTTGAGAGCCTCCTGTGGTAATTACATGAGAAAAATCTTTCTAGTGTATGGATGGGTTGTTCTGTAAACAGTATTCTATGTCAATCAATTGATAGATAAATTCTTGACAAAAGTCTCAGTCTTTCATTTTCTTCCTTGCCATATGAAAACACATTCCAGGATGACATTGTACATTAGACATCTGCCTAGAGGATGTTGTGGTTTATTTAATTCTTTTCCTTGTCTTGTAACAGATATTTCCATTGCTCTTCTCTAATTTCAAGCTTGTATTTTGATATGAATTAAAATCAATGGTTACTTTCCTCTTTGCCTTTCAATTCTGCTCAGAGGCAGCTACAGAGATATGATATACCTGGCTAACCCTCTGGAATTGGTTACCAAATATTTCCTCTTCTTTTAGGCCAAAGTACAGCAGCAGGTGAAATCCAATCCAGAATACACTGGGATTTAAATTAATGACCTACCAACTGAATTAAAGAGAATATTCACAGAGAAACTTTCAGAGAAATAATTTTAGACTGGGATTTAGCAAATTTCTACTTCCAAGCTGTGTCCAAACTCATGTCAGTAGAATGATTACCTGCAGGAATAACTCCTTGGAGATTTATAGTTAAGAGACCACTTGGCAGTTTTGTCTATCAATAAATTTTTTCCAGTTATTTCTTTATTTGTAATACTTTTAAACCAACCATTTCAAGTAGTTATCTGATTCTTTCCTATAATGTCATGCAGGGGAAATTCACTGATAGTCAAATTTAACACAAAGGTAGATTGACAGAGGCAATAAAGCATGAGGCAAGTGACTGACTTTGCATATAAAAACTGTACACTGGTGCATTTTAAAGACCATCAGCATCTACCACATGATAGAGAATCAGCATTTGATTTGATTGCCATTCCTGATGTGAACAAAAGAAATCTAATTTTACAAGAGTATTTTCAGAGAAGATTTGAGAAAATGGTTAAACTTGATGACTAGATAGCACAAGCTATTTAAAATCTTCGGGATGATGAAAATGACTTTTTGTCAGTGTAGTCGGTATCTTTCAGTTTATGGACAATAAAAGGTCTAGTTGCTCAGGCTGAACACACTGTAGGCAGAAGCCACAATTCTCTCAAACATCACTTGCTATAGCAGAAGACATTCAGAGCACAGGTCAACATTTCCAGCAATGAAAAAAACCCCAGTCTGAGCAACCTGTGGCACTGCAGCTACATCCAGCCCTATCACTGTCCCGCCAAGGATGGTTCCGCATCAGAAAGACATTTTGCCTCCAGGTGTGCCTAATGCAAAGTGTGCTTTTGGGTGTCTCTCACCTGAGTTTTCAGCATGGCCTTAGAGAAATGCAAACAATCATATCTTCTCACCAAACATCAAAGACCTCTCTCTTTTCCCTAAGAATTTTTGAATAGCAACTTTTTATTCTAGTAAAGTGAGCATGCAAGTACCTCAAGTGCATAAGCAACAAAAAACAAGCTCATGTTCCAGTGATTTGGGACTGAAACCATTTTCTGAAACCACAGAAGGGTTTCTGTTTTAACAGATGTAAAAAGACAATCTTCACACTTTTTTAAGTACTCTAAGCTCTTAATATTAAATTTGGTTTAAAATTGTTCAGGTTCTTTTTGGTTCATCTTCAACAACTCTGAAACCACTTAGCAGTTCAAGTTCTATTTTCAAATATGAACACAGGAACATAATGTATTACAGATGTTTTGAATGTTGTCCAGGAACCCAAAGAAGTAAAGAAGGGCATCTTAAATTTTTCAGAAATTACTAGGTACTGTAATAATTTTGTTCAATGTACAGACTTTACTGCCCAGAAGTCAGAAGTAACTTTGACTAGGAATTGGTGCACAATTAGCAGGTGTCACAGAGAGCTTGTTTTTCATCTTTAGGTACCTAAATAATCATTAAAATGTAGTCAAAAGTTAATTTTAAAATTTGGCTGTAAGCACCTCAGCTTCGCAGATGCTGCTTCTCTTTCTAGACACTGAAAAAGAAAGACCATCACCTGATTTCCAAATCAACAGTCACATCACTACTTTGGAAAACACGACCTAATGACTGCATGTCAGTATCAATTAGGACCAAGTGAACTAGTTTATATTTCATTTGAATCAACACATGTCTTTGCCATGAACTCAACCTAAATTAGCCTAGAAATTAGCCTAGAAATAACTTGATTAATTGGTCATCATCATTCTCTGTTACTCTTTTTATAGCCAAAAAAGGAAAGGAAGAACAACTTTATCATGTTTGCTTTGATTTAAAAGCTATTTTTGGTCAGAGACTACCTCTTTTAGAATGTTTCTGATGTCCAATTCAAAAAGAGACCACAATGTGGCCTGGGTAATATAAATGCTACCGAGTCACTGTGCAACTGATACCTTACTGTATACTGAGAAGCCACTTGATTAAAATTAATCATATGACACTAGCTAGAATGTACTGAGTACCAGTTTACAGTCTGTTTGTTGGTATTATAAAATCTGAGCATATTATAATTATTCATAATTTAATACAAAATTGAATTGGCTGAAAGTAACAAATTCTTGGATCTCCTGCTGTATTTTTTGTTTTGACAACAAAGAGCACAATTTCCACAATATTTTTGTTCGTAAGTTGGGATTTTACAGTCTCTAAGGGTGGATAAATAAATGATAATAAACTGGCTGGAGAGCAGCTCTGTGGAAAAGGCCCTGGGGTGTTGGCAGAAAGTGAGCTGCACATGAGCCAGCAGCATGCCCTGGCAGTAAAATGAGCTGGCAATAGCCTGGGATGTAGATAGCATGGCCTGTAGATAGAGGGAAGGGATTATCCCTCTCTGTGCAGTGCTTGTGAGACCATATCTGCAACCATGAGTCCAGCTGCAGGATCCTTCCAACACACAAAAGACATTGATAAAAGGGAACGAGTGCAAGGATGGCCACCAAGCAGGCCAGGGTCTGGGTCACTTGGACTGTGAGCCGAGGCTGCAGGACTTGTTCAGCCTGCAGAGATGCAGCTCCCCAGGACTTCACAGTAGGGCAACAAACGGATGGAGCTGGTCTCTTCGTATTGTGTGTGTGAGGATGATAACAGAAGAGGCATAAGCTGAAACCAGAAAGGACCAGGCTGGATATAAAGGAAAGTGTCTCCATGAGACAGGACTGCAGTGGAGCACATAACATACAGAGATTGCACAGGCTCTGTTCTTGGAAGTTTTCAAGACTGGACTGGACAAAGAATTGAGCAACCTTGTCTGAACTAAGGGCTGGCCTGATTGAACAGAAGGTTGGAGAAAGAACCTCCAAAGGTCTCCTTGAAGAGGGTTATTCTTTGTTTAACTCTATTTCACTTAGAGGTGATGAGGTCTGTTATGAAATACGTCCTTACATTTATCAATCTTTGATGAAATATTATTAATGTCAAATATCTTTAAAATAATTCAATGCTAATTCTTGGAGTTTTTTTATAATCACATAATTTCTGTCATTAAAAAATCTTGCCTTAAATAGGAAAGCACATGTTGCTTTAAAAACACATTGGATTGAAAGATTTAGCCTGATGGCTGGCTCCAGTAATCACTCAGCTGGTATTATATAAAGTTTTACTCCTATCAGGGAGATATCTTGATTTGAATAAGGTAATTTTATTACTTAAGAGAAGACATCAAGCCAGCATAGAAATCAAAATTTGATTGCTCACCACAGGAATATAAGGCACTTAGGCACAGCTTGTCTCATCTAAAATGAAGACTGACATTTGAATATTTGTCAAAGAAATATTTAAATTTGTTTCCACAATTAAAAAAATCATCAAAGAGTCTAGAAAGATATTATAGCTAAAAAAACCCCCTAAAGTGTGTGACATAAATGTATATATGTATGTATAATACAATGTAAAAATAATGGCCTATCCTTGTTGTTAGCCTGTAATAGTTAAGCTTTTTTATCTAAGCATTTAAAAGATATGAATAAATGAGATTATTTTAAAGATTTGAAGAAAATTAAATGCCTTTGAAGTTAAAACCAGCATATTTTGATTTAAGAAGCTCTTCCAAAAAATGTAAAAGCAGGTCTGTACTGATGGCCTATACCAAAGCAGGTGGAGAAAGAAAACAGAAGCTAGCTAAGGAATTTTATGCACAACAGGTTCTGCTAGTTCCCAGATACTGCAGATGTACTTAATCATTATAAAATTTTTAATGGAAATTGTTTTAGCCTTCCACAAAACACCTGTTTCCCAGTCCAGGCAGGTACCTGGACTTTTGTGTCCTTCTCCAATGGTACACAGCCTTCTTACCATTGGCTCACTCAGAGCACATTCACAATGCCGGGCCCTACTCTTCACTCTTTAAGACTAACAAAAGTAATATACTAGGGGCAACCATGAGGAGTTTTAGGCTTCATCCTGCTTTTGGTGCATTCAGCATGGTTTAAAGAGGATTTTCATAGGAAAGCTGCAGTCCTGCAGCCTACTGTTTCCTCCAAAATGTAAAGAAAGTGGCAACAGCACCTTTGGCTTCCCACAGTGCTATGTGGATTTTTAAGTTTATATGTTTATGTCCACATGCATACAGTGAATATGGTGTGACTTTTAAAAATGAAGTAATATGTTCAGAAGAACAACTACACTAGTGTGTGGTTAATAAGCCACTAAAAATCAAATACCAAAAATCCTGACATCAGCTATTTTATTACATTTAGAAAAAAAAATAAAGAAAACTAAACAACTAAAAATGATTAGGAATCTTATCATGAAAGGTCAGCTTTCGGTATCTATTGGCATCATCATTTTTTCTAGTAATGAAAAAACTCCAGTGGAATAAAAACATATCTATTAGCATCTATTAGTGTTTGGCAGCCACCCATGCATTTTCTGGCAGAGCTTCTCTAACTGTTTTTCAGTACGACAGATTGAAGTGTGAGTGCTCACCTGACATTGTTATTTAGAAAGCAAACACCAAATTTTATATCTGTTGCAACATCGACAATAAAAGAAGGATTACCTAACTAGAAACTGGTACTTCATACTAAGGTCTCACAAAAACTCTAGTAAGACTGTTCTACTAAAACCGGATAAAACACTTGCTAAATGGAACAATTAGTAATTCATTTTGCCCAGTTTATTCTACAATACTGGTTAGAGTGAATAAGTAAGGCAGCCAAAAACTATTACTATTACAATTACCTTGTATTTCTCTCCAGTTTATGTGGAAACTGATATCCTGTAGCCAGTCAAATTGAATTTTTAATGTTTGCTATAGGTTCAAAACAACTTATATATGGATGAGCCCTTAATGACTTTATGAAAACGGCATCTAGTGAATACTGCTCACAGAAAGAATAGATTTCTCTGGATCTAGAATATGTCTGTAAAATCTAGTGAAGATTTTATATTTTTTCCCTTTTGATTAGAGCTGCAGTTAAATGAGATGAAATAAAAAGACCTCTACCTAATGTGCCAAGCAGTTGGTCTTTTATGTGCCTTATTATATGATAGTGAACCTGTTGCTACTGGATTTTCCAAGTCCTCCTGCTGTGAGTTCTCACAGACAGCCTGAGCCACCTTGTCATCACTCCATCACCTCCTGTTCTGCTGCTCATCTCGCCACGGGGCTGAGCACCAAGTGTCCTCTGCTGCTTGGCACTGACAATTAGAGCCTGCGAGAGGAAAACCCTTGCCATTAAGGTCCCCTTAATCCTCTGTGTATTTGCCTTCCTTCTGAATCAAAAGACAATCAGGAAAATTAACACCAAAGGTTAATTTATTGAACAGTGTCTTTACTAGAAATCTAGATTAGATGCAGGAAATAAAAAGGCCTGCTCACTGCTAGACCCATATTGTAATACTAACACTGGGGAGCTTTCAAACACTGAATGCTGGCCAGAGATCCACTGAGGCTGCTGGTTTTTACTGTGTTTCATGTTTTATCCTCTTGTTGGCTTCCTAATCATTGAAATATAGATGAGAAATGGGCTATCAAATCTCTTCTCTTAGATATTAAGGTCTGACACTTTTATTTGTGCTAAAGTTGATGTCTCTAACCCACTAGTTAGAGAGAATACTGAGATTTACCCAAAGAGGTTGTGCACTTTTTCCACAGTATATTTTTAAAGCACAAGGGAATATTTTGGTAGAATCATGAAAACTCAAAAGCATGTTCAATTGCTATTCTCACTTAAAAGAACTTTTTTTACTTTTAGAGCAGCAACTATTCTAAATGTATGCTCAACAAAAAATTACAATAGGGCAGTTGTTTTATGCACAGGAAAAAATTATTTATTATAATATTGAGCATTATGGAACAAATATGTTAATATTTGTTTAAAAATTTTTTAAGGATAGACTTAACCTTCTGCCTTGTTTATTGATAGCATGTAGTTTCATCATCTCAAGAGAAACAAGCTGTGCTAGTCTGTGACCAGATGTGGATATTTACTCTACCTCTCCCTCTGGCTCTGTTGTAGCAATGTTTCTAAGTTGCAAACAGAGTTCACTATTCCCTACAAATATTTGAGGATAAATTGGGAAAGCATGAAGCAGGTACACAAAGAAACTTAGGCAATAATTCTAATATTGGCTTAAAGTCATTTCACCTTTGTTTTGGGAACACTGCTCCAGAAAGAGAAATTAGCCTTGAATTAGGAAGCTCACAGTGGATTCAGCGTACTGAATATCGGTAACTGTGTCAGAAGACATTTTGAGTCTACATTTAGTGGAGTTAACCAATACCATTCATAAGATCTCATATGCAATTCGCATCAGTAAAACAGATGCTGATATACAGCCATGTGAACCAATGAGAGGTTGTGTATTTTCCTTTGAATGGTTTGTTCTGTTTCCCCCTTTCCAAAAATGTACGGTATATTCCTAAGGCGTAACCCGGCCTATGATCCCTCCCCTGTGAGCTTTTCATTGGTTCAAGCCTTGGGCCCGTGGGCCCTTTGAAACTGTGATAAGGGAATGCTGAGAGGCACAAGGGTCTCTTTCTGCTTTGGACCTTCTCCCCCTCTCCTTTCCCTTTCCCTCTCCCTTCCCCCCCTTCCCCTCCCTCCTTGCTGGCACTGGACCTGAAAATAAACTCTACCCCTTTCCTGTTACTCAGGGGCCTACCCCCTCCCACCTCCTGCTCCTGGTTCCCACGCCCCTGCTTCCAGTTCCTACGGGGTTGGGGCTGGGATTGGGGGGGAAGCTGGGAAACCCAAACCTGAATTTGAGATTTTATAGTACCAGTTTTGCAGTTCCTGTGTGCTTTGGATTTCATTGAGTTGTAAACCCTACCCCATGACTCCCCTCTCCTGTTACTCCGGGAACAGAATAAGGGGTGGAACTTGCCAGATGGGCACGGATAGGCTTGGGGCTGCTGCCATCTCTTCGCCACCCCGTATTCTTCTCTGTTATCCCTTGCCTTTTGTACCTGTGCTGGGTGGGTCCCCGGGACCAGTCCGCAATCGTGCAGAGAGCCCAGAAGTTCTGCAGTCTCCCTGGCTCCCCGAGACCCCCCCAGTCTTCAATCCCTATCCCTGGTCTTAGCTGGAAAGAGCTCGCCGGTTTGGACTTTTAACCTAAAACCCTCTAACCTCTATGTCTTCTTATCCAATCCCTTGTTCTTTTTCCACTTCCCCCCAATCCCCATGGAGTGGTTTTACAACTAAGCATCTTTAACCTAAGTGTGTGTTCATATTGCAGATTCTTCTGTTCTCGGTTTTGGAAGGAAAGCCCTGTCAGGCCACAGGATGGGCCCAACGGGGAGGCAGTTTTAGACTGTCTCCTTAAGAGCAAGGACGCTGTTGGGGTCGTGCTGTCCTCAGTTATTACTGAGGGAACCAGTAGCTCAGTTAGCATGGCATCTGGGAAGGTATTGATGGTTTTTGTGGTGGATGCTCCCTGAGTAGGTTGTAGCTGAAGCCAGATTTTATTTTTTCCTTTTTCTTTTGTTTTTCCAGTGATGGCGAAGACCTAGAACCGGGGGTCATCAGTTCTAGGAGGGAGCAGCCGTCCCTGGCCCCCACTTCGCAGAGTGCTTGACATTAAAGGTTATCTCTGTGGAATCACCACACGACTGGTCCTGTCTCTCTGTCTCTGAGTCGGCCTGGGGGAATCTCGCAAGGCAGCGCTGAAATCACTGAGCTGAAATCACTGCTGAGAGCTGATCACTGACAGCCCCAGGCTGTCTCCTTGCTGAGGTTCCCCAGTGGCGCTGGATCACCCGAGGCCCCTAGGAGGCTGTCCCTTGCGAGACCTCTCTCTCTAGGAAGGTCATGGCATCCCAGGGTCTGATGAGCAGACCCCAGAAGCAGACACAATAAACCAAAGGTTCAGATGCTGATTATTTTTAGACCCTTAATGGAGTCAACACTACAAACCCTGACACAGACACCTCCATTACTGACAAGTGTAATAAATTCTCCATCCTTCAAATTTCTTCATAGTTTTTGGACAGAATTTGAGAATATAAATCACAGCAGTCAGCAAGGTAAGTAAAGGCATGCAAATACATAATTTGCTCAAAAGAAAAACAGATGAATCTGAAAAAAGTAGTGTTTTGAATCTGGTTTCTGGCTTGCATTCTTAAGGTAGGTGCCAAAATCACTAGTCCTGAGTCATCTCTTGGCTTGAGCCATCACTTTCTCTGACTGTGCATACTACTTGATCTTAACTTCTACCTCAAAATGTTATTTTGAAAGATTTATTTTTTTCAACATTGTCAGAAATGTCAACAATATTGAGACTTCTTAAAAATGCATTACTCAGAAATAGCTGATGCCACAGTACATCATTTGCAATGCCCTAATTCACACAAGTGGAAGCAGTCGTGTACATGTCTAGGCGTGACCAATGTTCTGCTCAATATACTGATCATTTATAGGTCTTTGCCAAAGGCACTTTGCAATTGCATGTTTTACTGCACTTTCCACTATTAAAAAAATAAATTTGTTATGCAACTTTTGAGTTCTTAATTGACAAAAGCAGCAGTGTTTTCAGATGTTTGGCTTTGCTCCAAATCTAAAAATGGTATGTGAGTGTTTTGTTTTTTTAATAAGTAGTCTGTCTTACGGAATTTGCATTTCATGTCAAAATTTACTGCATGTTGGAAAATACATAAAATTGAAAAAAAAATTAATTTCAAGGATTAAAAATTGCTATAAACATAATCAGTAATGTGTGAACTTCTAAGCGTTTTAGGCAGCTTAGTCCATTTAAGGATCTAAATGTTTGTTTGCCTATAGGAAAAGCATTTGAAAATATCAAAGTATCTGGAGTCTACAGAATAGAAAGTTTTGTAAAAACAGGGTCTTATTTTGTATATAAAATTTCTAAACCAGAAACATTGGAATAACAGCCTTTCTACTTTCTTCTATTTCTTACTCCAGTCCCAGATGGAATCAAATAGTAGTAAGCAGAAAAGAGGGACATAGAAGAGAATATTAGTCCAAATTCTCAAAATGAGAAAAGATGTTTCACTAGAAATTTTGAGTGCATTTCAATCCAATTGTAATACAATGCTATTCGATCTCTTTACCTATGCTATTAGCTTTGCTAAATAAACAACTGCTTCTTTTTATTCTGTAATATTTCATGATATATTTTAGTTTCCTTGTGATAATATAAACTAGAAAGCTTAAGATAGCTGGTATTTCCAAATAAATATCAACATTAGTATTTCTTTTGTCCTCTTACAGCAGACAAGAAAATATGTGATATTCTTTTTTGAAGGCTTTCACACCTTACGTATGTTTTTGTTGTTCTTGAGTATAGGTAATGTCATTCTGGTGAAGTGAAAGCAGCAATGATCAAACACGAGCAAGTTACGTTGCAAAGCATGGGATCTGAATGTCTGAATCAAGATCTAATTGCATTTAAGTAAAATAGCACTTAGTGCCCCTAGAACCAAATGACTGGGCCTGATTTTAATAATCATCTCCCTCATGCATGCTTAATATTGCAAAATAACCCATCACAGCCTCAGGAACTCCTGAGCTGTAGAGGTAAACAAAAGGCAAAACTGATTAAAAGGCAACCACATATTCATTCTCAGTCTAGCTTGTGCTCACGTGCATGGAAATGTCAGCAAACTGATTTCATGCGACATGAAGTTCCACTTAATACTTGAAATATTAAATATAATACTGCCCACAGAAAAACACAGCACGGAAGTCTGACCAGAAAGAAGGAAAAGAGAGAGACTCATATGCATGTATACAGGTTATAAACTGTATGTCAAAAATACATTTATTTTATATCATTAGCAACACTGACATTATAGGTAGTTTTGACACCAAAAAAGTAAGCATAGATCTTTGAGTTTTATTTGCATTAGCTTCAAATGGTAAGGCCAGTTATAATCAGTTTGCATATTTTGACATAATGTAGAAGATGTGACCAAATATGAACTGCCTCAGAAAAACAAACACCAAATAATGTTGCCTGTGAAATCTATAAAGAAAAATCTTATTAAATATGGGTCACAGTTTGGGAATTATTTCTGAACTTTTACAGCTAAAGTAGCAACATCCTGAGCAGAAAGCTCCATAGCTTTTACAGTACCAACTGTTGCTGTGGATTTTCTCTCGAACAGTTTTTTTAACCTATTCCTCTCCTTTAATAAGCAAAAGAAAGGAAACAATCTGAACCAGGGTAATGCAAGAAAACATCATCAATAAAAATCAGACATAAATCTGAATGCCAGGTGGCATTTGGATATTTTGAGGTATTTTTCAAGCTATAGCCAAAGTACACTAGCAAACTATCAATTAAAATAGATGACAAGCAACCAACAGAGAATCTCAAGAGCTATAGTGCTGAGTGGAATGTTCCCTAGTGTTTATCACAAGAATATACCTATTTGACAGTGTCTAGCAGGCAATCAGTAATAGATTTCACATACCAACACCAAAGCACATAGAGTGTTCAGAGGACATATATAACAGAAAACAACAGAAAAACTATTCTTCAATATTCTAGAAGTACTTAGCCAAAACAAATGTTACTACCTCCAGTGAAATACTCCAGGTAACTGAAATTTCTTGCCATATTTAAAGACAGACAGTAAAGGTTACACCAAGTCAAAAGGCAAATTCCACTGACTTGAGAAAGCCCATTTGCACCCATGTTTGTTGATTGAGACATCTGATAAATCATAATAGATGTTAACGCCAAATATCAAGTTAGTAACAACAGGAATACTGACATGTAAGGAGCAGCTGCAATTCAACTTTGTAGGACAGTTTTAAACATCCTTATTAATATGACACTGAAAACTGGACTGCTTTTTAGAAAGAGAAATTACCCTACTCAGGAAAAAACAAATAGCCTTTACACATACATTGGTCAGATCTGTAATCCTACACATTTGAAAGCCCACATTGAAGCCTGTCTTTTATCACTTAGTTAAGTAACAGGGTATTCCAAAAACAAATACAACAAGGAAATGAGGAAATGAATAAATATTTACTCACCAGCCTTCTCCTTCTCTGAAATAACTGGCATAGCCTGAAAGAAAACAAAAAAAATACCACTATTAAAAAATATTAGGGAATATTTAGGGAATACCAGGAATATTAGGGAAACATTATAAAATCTTGGGGTAAATTTTGTGAGTGTCTAGAATGTCTGAAAAACCTGAGGTCTCACCGTGTTAAGCACTCTGGAGAGAAACATACAGTTCCCATTTGAGTGTCTTATAATCTATTGTGAAACTAATTACGGTTAGAAAGGACTAGGAGAGAAGAGAGGAGATGGAGTTAATAAGATACTCCTATGATCACATTTTGAAATAATCATCCTAGAACACATGATCACACAATTCCACTGGGAAATTACTTAATGATTTTGAGGGAGGAAGACAAAATCCGTGTCACTGAAGATTAGACTGAAATGTCAAATCTTTATTCTGCAGGCTCAAATATGTGTTGTTCCATAACAGACCAGTTTCTTACTTTTTTATGAATTTTCAGAGACAAGTAATAGAATTGTTTTCATATTGGCTGCAATTGTTTCTGGACTTGGAAAATTGCAGAAGACATTTCTTTTTTTTTGCAATGGATGTAGAATTTTTTCATTTTATGCTTTTCTTTCAGACTAATACAGAAGAACTTTCTGAGAGTATTTTCCCTAAAAAAAATGAGGTTAGTGACTGAATGAACAGTAAAGTGAAATTTATACGTCAAACACATAAAAAAAATTTTAAAATTTGCAGATAGCATAAAGGCAAGAAAGGCTGGATGATAAACTGTATTGGGTATGCATTGTATGCAAAACAGCCACATTAATTAAGGTATCAGTTTTACATCCTTTTCACTTGTGTTATTCTAGCCTTTATTCAGCAGATTTTCCTGCTGCAGATTCAAAGAAAAAGAAAAAGGGGAGAGATGAACAGAAATAACAAAACAACTGGCTTCAGACTTGCTATGGAATTTCTCAAAACAGACTTTGAAAATTTAATTTCAGGATTTGATTTGTCCTGCTATATGCAATAGTGTTGCATAGCATTTTCTGGATAAAATGTCAACAAAATTTCAACTAGAACATGTCTTAGATGATAGGCATTAATATATGCCTTTTGTGATTCTTTCTGTTTCACCTGTACTCTGACTGGCTAAATGTGTGTTGTTTGATTTTGACATTCAAAAATATTATACAATAGACTAATATTATTCAAACCAACAACAGCCTCTTGCTGGAAAAGAATTTTCCTTGCATTTTACAAGCATATATTTGCTCAGAAGAAGGACCAGTAATGTAACAAAGTCATTAACTTCCATAGACTGAGGAAAATTAATATTCCAAAGAAACAGTAAAATCACAGAGTGAATCAAGGTCTCAGTTTCAAAGAAAGAAAAAGTATATCATGCATGAATTTTTATAAAAAGTTGATATAATTTTGAAAATGGGTATGTATTTTTCTTCTCTTTCCCACACCTAAGTGGTTACTCTGGCTAAGTAAGAAAATAAGAAAGAAAACCTCAGATTCATTTTTCACACTTAATCCAAGAAGGAAATTTGTAAAGACAGAACTTTGTAAAGAGGAAAAGAGAAGAAGGTGAGAAACAAGCAAACAAACAGGAAAAAAACTCTCTAATGGTACAAGAAAGAACGAGGGAACATTATATGCATCATATGGGAGGGTTAGGATAAAAGAAGGAAAGACGGGGACAGGTTAATAATTCCACTTTAATGTTGCGTTTTGTTAACTAGACAAGGTATGATGGGTTTCTGTAAGAAAAGCCTAGAGAACAACATTGAGATGGTTGAAGATGTGGCAACTAAGAGTGTCTGCACTGAAATCACAAGCTGTGTCATGGAAAAGAGATAACAGTTTGATGGTGACAGCCTCTGGAAGGTCTGAAATGCAACGCTAAGATGAGCAGCTCAGGAGAAGCAGTTACAGGACTCAGTGGGGATAAGGTACTGACGACTGGAGAAGATAATTTTCTGGAGGCTTTATGAGAGACTTAACTGGACTTTGAGCATGTTTATAATTGCACTGCAAGTCACTGGCAGTGCCTTTAGCCTAAATGAACTCTTCTGAAACAGCTGTTATCATCATTCACATCAACATATAGATTTTTGTTCATATTGGCATATCAGATTTAGATGTTATTAATAATGCCATTGGTCACATCAATTTATTTCCTGAAAACATACAATATTTCTAATTGCTGATTATTAAAGCATGTTGATTTACAGTGAAATATATATTTTAGTGAATTTGTTAGATGGCGGTCTTAAAGGTTGCTAGGGTTTAGTGGGTTTAACCCAGTTAAAAAACTGTAGCAGGAAATACATCAAATCATCAAGCCTCAGGGCAGATGTGGAAGTCACAAAATTTCTACTTCTGTTAAGCAAGATGAAGAAGCACTTCAAGTCCCAGAAAACTGAAAGGTAGAGTGAGGCAGAGTGCTTTCAAATATCTGTTTTCTAAACAGAGTGCAGCGCTTCTGAATTAAGATGTAAATGAACTAAAAGTACCATCAGAACATTCTATTGCTGCTCAAATGCTGAAAGAAAGAAACCTAAATGGACATAGCATCTCTTGAAAGCTTAAAATAAGTAAACTGTGGGCTAATCTTGTTGAACAAGATCTCAGCCAGTCCTCCTATTGTTTAGTTTTTTGTAAATACAACTACACATGCTGCTTACATGCTGCCCAGTGGGAAAACATGATTGTTACTTATGAGAAATGCTCTCATCTTCAGTACAGTTTTGAATTCACTGGAGACCTTCCAATGAGTTCCATATGTTCCAAATAGATTGCATTCCCAGGAAGTGATTTAACATTTCTGGCAATGGAGCAATTAAACCGGATTTTCCTGCTTGACCAGATGGGTTCACTGTAACTTCACAGTATTTCTCACTCTCCTCACAGAACTGAAGAACTGGATGAACAATTTCTGCATGATTAGATCCCATGTGTTTTAGAAAAAAGCAGACACATACCTTTCAAAGATTTCAACAAACATCTCCCAAAATCAGACTCCTTTCTATGTTTCTAATAGTATTTGCTCTTAGCAGCAACAAGAAAGAAAAGGAAATAAAAAGTAGAGAAAAAGAGGAAAAAGCCAGACCACTGCTGGAATATATGCAGCTTTTTCTTTCAAATTAGAGGATGGGATTTTTAAATTATGAAACTCTTATTTGAAATGTTGTATGAAATTTTCCATGTGCATCCTTAGTGTATTGCAACTGTGTCATTGAAAATATATTATGTGTGCAAATACGACTGTAAAGTATATGTAAAACACTATAGAATTATAAAATCATAGAATAGTTTGGGCTAGCAGGGACATTTAGAGGTCACCCCTTTGCAATGAGCAGGGATATTTTCAACTAGATCAGGTTGCTCAGTGCACAGTCCAACCTGAACTTGAATGTTTCCAGGGATGGGGCATCTACCACCTCTCTGGGCATCCTGCTCCAGTGTTTCGTCATCTTCATTGTAAAAAAATTCTTCCTCATATCTAATCTAAATCGACCCTCTTTTCAGTTTAATACCATTGCCCTGCCAAATAGTGTGCCCTCATCTTTCTTATAAGCCCCTTTTAGGTACTTTAGGCCACAATGAAGCCTTCTCTTCTATATGAGGAGCAATCCCAGCCTTTCCTCAACCTTTCCCCACAGGAGAGGTACTCCAGCCCTGTGACCATCCTCATGGCCCTTGTCTGGACTCCAGCCCATCTATTTGCTTTGTGTGCTGGGGACCACAGAGCTGGACACAGTGCTCCAGGTGAGGTCTCACCAGGGCAGAGGGGAAGAATGCACTTCTTCACCCTGCTGCCCATGCTGCTTTGGATGCAGCCCAAGATGTGGTTGGCTCATGTCCAGCCTCTTATCCACAAACACCCCCAAGTCCTTCTTGGCAGGACTTCTCCGGATCTGTCCATTCCCCAGCCTATGTTTGTACCAGGGGTTGCCCCAAGTGCAGAACTTTGCATTGGGTCTTTTGAACCTCATTAAGTTCCTGTGGACCCAGTCATCAAGCTTGTCCTGATCCCTCTGGATAAGATCCCGCCCTCCAGGTGTGTCAACAGCACCATTCAGCTCGGTGGTGTCTGCAGCCTTGCTGAGGGTGAACCTGATTCTACAGTTTGTGTTGTTGATGAAGACAAAAACAGTCTTAACATTAAACAGTGCTGGTCCCAATATGGATGGTACTCATCACTGATGTCCACTGGGACATTGACCACTACCCTCTGGATGCAACCATCCAACAAATTCCTTACCCACTGAATGGTCCAACCATCAAATCCATCTATCTCCAGTGTAGAGAGAATGATGCTGGGGGACACACAAGTCAAAGGATTTACAGAAGTCCAGATAAATGACATCTGTAGCCTTCTTCTTGTCCACTGATGTAGTCATTCTATTGTAGAAGTCAGCTAGGTTGGTCAGGCAGAATTTGTGCTTGGTGAAGTGTTTTGGACATTTTGAACACATATCGGACGTTTTTCTTTAAACCTTGACCATATAGATATTATTAACTAGTAATACTGGGTTAAATAGCCACTTCCTGTAAATTTTATTAGATGGTGGTATTCAGTGTGGTGGAAAAGGTGTCTTCCAGCAAGAAAAGAAAAATGGTGAAAATTCTGGTAAATCAGAACTTCAAATAAAAAATTTTGCACAAATAAAAAGGTTTTTTTGACCAAAGCAAAATTTATTTTCTGGCTTTCAAGAATATTTTAACAGGAAAGAATATTAAATATGAAAACAAAAGCCCACAATTTCAAAGAGAAAGTATTCATTTTTGCCATGAGCAGTTCTTCACTATGAAATATAGGAAGAATCCCTCCTCACTCTCCAAATTAGATTCCTTCCACTATAGCGTCAAAATACACATATTTCATCTCTGATCTTGGATAAAAAATTAGAACCATAGCTTTCCAGATTAGAAGCGGTGTAGTCATTAAATGTGTGCAGTGTCTTGGTGGTGAAAGCAAGAGGCATCATCTGCAAAGAAGACAGATCATGTTTGGGAGTGGTGGTGAGGGTATGCTGAGTTGCAAGACTGCCGCTGTAAAAAGCTGAGGCACACCCAGTCTGACCTGAGCACAGCTTGGCTCTCCCTTAACTGTAGGCAAAACTGCATTATTTGTATACTCCAAACCTGCAGAGAAAGTCACTATGAATAAAATTAAACTAGCTTTTGTTTTGGTTCCTTGCACTCACATAACATAAACAGCTCTATCATGACTGACTCGTTTGCAAAGGGCTGCCTAAGGTGGCAAATATTTGTATAAACTGGCAAGTTATTGTGGACGAGCATGTATCACAGTATTTCTGAAGAAACTATCCAGTTACATCTTTTTATTGTTGTAGTATTTCATAAACCCTTCGGAATGTTTCTATATTTCAAGTTTACAAAAAAGATATAGCATCTCTATTAAAAAGGTAATAAATCCACTTTAGTTTAATTCTTTATTACAGAAGATAAAGCTCATTTGACATTACGTGAATCACATTTTTATTACTGCCATCCAACCAACGATGGATATTCTATGAAGTCCTTTTATCGTAAAGGTCTGTCAACTATTCAGCTTTTTTCAGGTATTTGAATAGAAATGCTGGGAAATTTCCTTGCTAATGATTCAATACATCTCGGTTTGTAAGCATTTTTCTACAATTTTGCATGAGGAGATTATATCTTTTACTGTCCAGGGTAAAAGGAAAACTCCAGGGCAAAGATTAACACATGGGGATTTGACTAGAAAGAGAAAATCCAGCCTTCATAGGTGACTCACAGTTGCTGAGCTCAAGATGTTATAAATCCTCTACCCTATTTTTGGCATTGCTTTTATGTTATTCACCTCTTATTCCTGCAATTAAAAATCATGGTCTAAATCCTCACCTTAGTGGACGCTTCTGCTATGAAAAATAGAGGTAGCAAAAACAGTGGTTTTCACTGAAATTATTTCCCTCAAGACCAAAACCATCTCCTATTCTTTACAACTAGAAGTTTTATATTGCAATAGAAGCAGAAAAGAGATCAACCTCCAAAGACTGCAAACATAGAAAATAATGTTATATTTACATTTTAGAGAGGATCATTGATTTTAAGACCAGAAACAACCATGTAGATTGAAATATGTCTCTGTTGTCTTCTTTCTACTCAACTGATCGAAACAAAAATCTAAAATCCTCTAAATAAGGATGATGTACTGAGGTTCTAACAAGAAAGAAAGGAGGTAATATCAACACAATGTGCAATTACCAAGGAAGGATAATGAACCAAATGAAAGAGAACTCTATTCCAGTAAACAAGAAAACTGAAAACTGAGGTCAAAAATGTTGAGACAGAAAACAAAATTTAAGCATTATTCAGTTTATCATTAAACAGTATATGTTCTGTATAATCTGAAGTCCTTAAATACACTTCTTATTTTATTTTATTTAGAAGGTATGCTCCAATTTTCTTTATTTGGATAAGTAGTTACTAAAAATTAACTGGGCGGTTTTACAAAAGAAAAAATCCACAATCATTCAGATGGTTTGGAATTGGGAAATACTGCAGTCCATAAGCAGAATTTTCCTCAGTAATATCCCCATTACACCAAAATACTGAGAAAGTATCTCAACTGGTAAATTCTGATCTTTTGAAACCAAAGCCTTTCATACTAATGAATCAGATTAAGAGAGTAAACATGTAGAAAACCCTTTCAAAAATTCTAATTAATTTAAAGTGCCATAATATTTTAGTATTTGCATTGAACAGAAATCATAGCAATAATATAGAAAGAAACCCAAGAATGATTAATTTATCATTCAGACTTATTTACAAACCATTATTTTATTAAACTTGCAGTTTTTAAAATTAAGTTTTCAGTTCCCCACAATTTAGTTTTTTTTTCCCATCTGGATGAGGAAAGAGAAAAAATAAAACCATCAACTTTCAGGAGAGACTAGTTTTAGAAGCGGAATTTAGCAAGGTCTTTCTTCTTTGTGGTCTTTAATTTTACTGAAGAGTAGAGCAGAAGGCAATTAAAATCCACCCAACAATAAAGCTGCATCAATTGTCTCATTTTTAAAAAGACATTAATGTCACATTCAGATGTGTCTGGCTGTGTTTATGCAAGACTATGAATTTAATTCTAGCGGAAGTACAAAGCTATATGCTTGCCTGCATGTGTTCTCCTCCAGTCTGTGGCATGCCTCTCCACACTTACTCTGTTTTCTGACTAGATATTTCTATTTGTTTGAGCCTCTTTATGCCACTCAGGTCATGCACAGAGACCTCTTCTAGTTAGTGCTGGATAGCTGGCAGTTCTCCTTCCGTAAAGCCATTGCCAAGAGCCTTCATTTGGGGTGGTCTGATAATTTCGTCTGTCTTCGTCATTCAGCTGGCAGAGTGTGACTCTTGTTGGAATGGAAGTACAAAACAAAGATGCAGGATAACTGTCTTGTGCTCTGTCTGGTGGTATCATGGATTCTCCATAGATCAGGGTAAGCTCCCAATGCTCTGAAATCCGTCAGGACCACACGAAGCTGGTTCATATGACAGGCAAGACAAAAGCCTGTCTGCAGCTTGTCCAGACCATTAACTAGAGTTTAGCCATAATAAAAAAATTAATTTCTTTCTCTACAGGGATACTAACATCTTCACAGCAATATCTGCAGGTTCCTAAATACCCCAGGAGTTGCTATCACATATTTAGTGAAAAATAATTATGATTTTTTTAAAATTAACAATTGCTAGACCTCAGCTTATTTATATATAAGGACTCAATTTGAAATAAAAGCAAATGTTTAAATAACCTTATTTTTGATACTTCCCAGGATTTCATGAAGTAAAGAATTTGATTTCCAGTTAAACTGCCCTCTACTTTCTGGGATGGACATACAGTATTTGAAAATGGGGTCACTTAAATTTTAATTCAATGTTAAGGAATATTTGTATAGATTTTGGTAATAACAAAAATCTGTGCTTCCTTCCATTCCCCCAAACACATGTATCTCTTCCCTAAAGAAAACAGAACTTGAATGTTAACACCAAATCTGAGATGTGACACACTGCGGCTAGAACTGGAGCAGCCCCAAGAGTGCTCATGCTTTTCATCAATCACCAGTTGTTCTATTAGGATTCATTTACTCAGAGGGCTTTTTCCCAAGCTTGCAAGTAATTTTTTTGGCTAATATTTATCTTATAAAACCTTTTACAATAACAAACATATCAATAAACCCTGCAACACTGGCAAAACTGAAGTATTGGGAACCAAAAGGCATGCAGCTCTATAAGGCAACAGTAAAAGATAATTAGAGTCTCATGTTTTGCATTAGTTTCAACATCATGTAATGTCTGCAAATGTGATTTTGCCTTAAAGCCCAGGAGTCTGAGGAATGCTTCTATGTGGCTGACAGGAATCCCAGGTGATTTCAGTTTTTACTCATCTCCTTATATATAAAACTTACAACCTTAGAACATGTTTCATGTAAATAAAAAATTCATAGTATCATGTGATGACAGAAACTAAAATCTGTTACATGATGAGTCCAAGTTGCAAAGCACCTGTGAGCACCTACTTGCAGAATAAAAAGGGAATTTTAATCCAACAGAATCATATAATTCCTGTCTTTCCTTAGCCAGCTCAAAAAAACCCCAAGGAGTCCTTTGCCCTTCCTCCTGAGTCACTCTTACTCATTTTGAAGGGTGCAGATATGAAAATGAGGATGATCACCTCATGGCTGCAAATGCCAGAATCCATCATAACACTGATGCTGCACCTTCATGAGCTAATTGAAAAAAGCTTAGCTATAGAAATCCTCAGCTATGTCAGTGAGCAATCTAATTCTAATGATCTTTCTCATACTCTGACCAAATCCAGTGGTTGATTGCTATCTACATTTTTGTATTCCACTAATATTATTCTCCTGGATGCAGATACCACTGAGGTTAGCAGCCATAACTCCACAATAGTTTCTGGAATATTATGTATGAAAGATCAGTATTTATGCTGGTCAAAGAGACCTCACTGTGTTCAGCTTTATGTTCTGCATGAGAAAATCAGTGGTAAAGCATTGCAGCAACTGACACCTACCGGGAGAGCAGCAACTATTGAGATTTACTGAGACTGATCCTGTGTGAGTTTGTGCTCTTGAATCTCTGCAGATAATCCCAGCTCCAGAGCCTCTTCCCAGTGTTAGCTACAGCAGGCTGTTACAACTGTTTGGAGTTCTCTAACTAAATAAATTAAAAAGCAAACCTCAAGAAGCTAGTTTTTAAA
>WEIT01018925.1:3261-13980 GCA_013389985.1 Dryoscopus gambensis | reverse complement strand
TGATTCTTAAAGGCTGTAGAATACTGATTATGACTTCTGTCTGTTGGCTATCTCGACTCTGGAGCTGGCAGGAAACCTCGGACGATGTCTGTATACACTTTGTAGCTCATGTCTTTTGGGGTGCTCCTAATGGCTGGGAAAGACTTAAACCTATATTCAAAGGAGGAAAAGAAGCAATGACTCTAAGCTTTTAAGCCCATCTCAGACCAGGAAATGATCACGGAGAAGACCTTGGAATCCATTACCAGAGACATGAGTGACAGGAAAGCAATTGGGAGCAACCAACGTCAATTTACTAAGAACAAATCATCCTTGACCAAGCTGATTTGTCTTTCAAGATGTAATCACTGGCTACATGCACAAGAAGAGAGCAGATAATATAATATACCTTAAATTTCATAAGATTTTCTATGGTGTCTCCCAAAACAGTCTCTTTTTACAGCTGGAAGCATGAGCTGGAAGAGCAGACAGTGAAATGGGTTGAAAATCGTTTGGACTAACATAGTTCAAAATTGGCAAGCCGTTAAAACTGACATTTTTAGCTAAGGTATCTAGTTCAAAACCAGCTTATCTCTTAGAGTTTTTAGAATGAGGTGGAACTAATTTGCTCTGAGCTTCTAATCAAATCTGGATGCCCCTTTTAGATGCAGGACAAAATGTCTGAGAAGATAATGCCAAACCCTGCTGAACACAGAAGAGCAGTTCTGCACTCAGGCCGAGGGAAAGATAAAATTCTGTGAAAACTAGAATCAATGAGATTTCAGGGAGGTCCCCTAAAAGCAGAGGATGGGAACTTTTGGAAGCTAATATAGCTCGTGCTCTGTGCACTGAGTCCTATGAAGTACAAGAATTTCTTTTGAAGAAATCAAAGAAATGCATGAATTCAAGCCTGAAATCCAAGCAGGAAGAACATGTTGGCTCAAAGTATACCCTTACAGTTGCTGCAGATGTGACAGATTGTCTTGAAGTATTTTCCACGGACATCAAGAACAGAAATAATGGCAGCAGAAGTAGATGGTGTTGCTATAAGTAGTAATAAATTTCTGTGGGTTTCCAAGTGGTCTGAGGAAACTCAAATTATGGTTGTGAGAATGTGACCGTATTTAAATGTGTACATAGTTTCAAAGCTACATTTGAACAGGACTAAACAATCCAAACTTTCAGCTTAATAAACACAACACAAAATACCATATATTTCAACACTTGCTTTCCTGATTGGTATGTGTGCTATGAAACCTGAATATTCCTAATGGAGCAGTCCTGAAATACTGGCACTAGAAGCATCTAGCTCTGGAGAAAACCAGAAGTTGTTTGTATATACATAGAAACAACCCTAGCATACAAACAAATAGCTTGCAGCAAGTTTCCTGATTTTTTTTTTCTCCTATGCTGAAAATTCCACAGTTAAGTTATTAGGAAGTTGAGACTAAGGAAAAGATGTCACAAAAGATTGATTTACTACTTCATTTCTAGAGGGGCAGCTCAGGATAACCTCTATCTTCAACAACTCTTTTCTCTCATATGAAGCTATAGAAAAGCTGCTGCAGCTACAGATTTCTGGCTTCCATTAAAAATCAAAATGTTCTGAAAGCAGTTAGATACTGTTCAGACCATCACTGATTAAAAAGTACTGAAAGTGCTGAAAATTATTACTTCCTGATTCTCCTGTTTCTTTTGCAAGTAAACATACTCATGTATTGTAAAATTTAAAGAATTTCAAGAATGTAGTTACCTTTTCTCCCAGTTTTTCTCTTTTCTTTCTTTCTTTCCTTCTCACAAAAATTGCATGAAACAAAGCGGAAGACAGCAGCTAGTCTGACCTCTGTGTCTTATAGGCCATTATCTACCATGCATTACAAAGAAGTAGTCTTGAGGAGAGTAAAATATTCAGGTCGTAGGTCATAAGTGTTGGGGAGTAAATTATTTTGGTAAATTAATTTAAATAAGCCAGATAGAAAAAAGAGAAAATTTTGTGTAGGACATAAGGATGAAGGGAAATAAAAATAACTCAGCGTTTCAACTAGTTGTGTCTAGTGAGTCCTCTTGTAGATTTGTTTAATAATGAGACTGGATGCTAAACAGAAGAGAAGAGAGTCTTCATACCATCCCTGGGCTTCTCTCATCTGTATTGTATTTCTATTTGTGATGAATGCTTTAGACAAAAGTATAGCCAGCCTTTTGTCCTTTGAAAACTACTGACTAGCCAGGGATAATCATTCTGTTCTGATGCCTAGAGGTGACGAAATAAAGTGTGAACTTTAATTTTAGTTCTTATTTTCCTGAAAAACTGAAGCAAGGAAGTTGCCGACATACTGATTCACAAACAAATCTTGATCTTTTCATGACCTAAGAAAGAAATTACTGTGGATGGGAACTGTTGGAACAAGAGAGACTTCTGAAACCATGTCACATCTTTCCAAAGACATGGAAAGATGGATCCAATCTTGTTTCCTAAGAAGTAACCTAATTTGTTTTAAAGACTTGAGATGATTCCAACCTGCAATTTTGTCTTGTAAATGGTGTAAAAATTAAGTATCCTTTTGCCATTAAAGTAATACAAAGTTGAACTTTTAATTGCATTCTGTAGCAAATGAATCAATCTTCTTACGCCTTTGCTGGCAAGACTTAAAAGTCAGTCACACTTAGATATCTTTTCCACATTTCTACATACAGTTATCAAACCACTTACTATACTTTGGGCTGATTCCCAAGTGCTTGCCAGGAATGAAAGATATGATAAACTATAAAAGTATTTACTTCTGAAGTGACAAAATTTACCTTAATTCCATCTGTGAGTATTTATTTAATTTGAGTTACCTGTGGATAAATGAACTTTTCCAGGAGTAATCACTGATCGTGATCCCATGTAAAACCCTGAACACAGCTCTACCATAGTAATTTTGTTAATTAAACTTCAGAGAAATCAGTGGGAAGCCTTCCTTGACTTTTGCAAGCACTGAATAATTTCCTAGATCACTTAAAACTACCTTCTCTGATCTTTTCTGACTCCAAATGCTAAAGAAATTGATGTTTCTTTGGGCAATTCAATTTCACTTTCACCAGATGCTTTATTTGCTCTGTCAGTTTTACAAGCTGCTACTGAAATAAAGTTTGAGAACCAGCTTTGGTGCCTGGGAACCAATTGCCTGAACCCCTTCAAAGAAGGGTCACGACATGCCTGTGTCGTGTTGTACCTCGTGTGGGAAGGAAGCAAACTGTTGAGCTGCTTCATGCTCAGAAAGCCTTCTGTCACCTAAGTCACAAATCCAAAAAGACAAAGTCTATTTTCTACTGCCAGCTATATAAAGGAGTCATAAACCAATTAATTAGCCTTTATTGTTCTTAGTTAGAGGATCCGAGTTAAAAGCGATCTGGAACCTCTTTTTAAAATGCCTAGTGACATAATGCAGCTTCTGATACCAAAACTACCTGAAAGGAGACTGTAGCAAGGTGGGGATCAGCCTCTTCTCCCAAATAACAAGCAATGGGAAGGGAGGAAATGGGCTCAGGTTGTTCCAAGGGAGGTTTAGATTGAATATTAGGAGAAAAAAATCCACACTGAAGGTGTGGTCAAGCATTGGAACAGGATACTCAGGGAAGCGGTGGAGTTACCACTCCTGTAGGTGTTCAAAAAACATATAGATGTAGTGTTTGGGGACACGGTTTACAGGGAGAACTTGTAGTGTTAGGTTCACAGTTGAATCTTAGATGATCAGCCTTAATGATTCTATTATTTTACTTGAAAGTAATTTTCTCAAAGTAATTTAAGATCTTATTACATGGAATTATTTTCTATGTGTTATAAAAACTTTGGTATGGACAACTTATCTATTACCTATAAATGAAATTACCAAAATCTTTTAAAATTACTTTAGTCCAAAATAAAATAGGCAGTGGAGCAGGAATCCTACAATGAAATGTCTCTCTCATTTGGATGAATTCCTCCTGCAGGTGTGGAACACAACTCTCTAGCACAGAGGGATCAGTATGGTTATAATGAACAGCTGATGGGGCCAAGACTTGAGAGGGTCACAGGCAGAACTGGTAAAATTTTCAAGTACAGCCTTTTAGTGGAAAGACAGCTGCACTATTTGGGAAAAACTTATTTGGCTGAGGGAGAGTCAGTTCTAGAGTATCTAGAAACTGACAGAGCAGATGTGTCTGTTGAAGAGGTGGAAATGAAATGCTTGGTAAAACCCAGAGCTCTCAGTGCTGGACATTATAGCTGTGCTGCACCAATGCTTGCAAGAGTGGGAACTTCGTACGCGCACATACACAACCCGTGAGACAAAAACAGAGTAACAGTGTAATTACTACTTTGATTATAGCTATTAGAATTCAGTGAAAACAGTAAGGAGAAATTTAATAGTTTGTCCAGCTTCTGTGGGAACTTCAGATAACCACACAGACCTCAACAGGAATTAAGAAAGAATTTCCCATGCATTTTATGGAAGTTGCATATTCCATGTGGATTCACACAGGAAAGTGATTTACTGGTTGGAAGAACTGAGTCAATTTCTCATTTTGAAAGGTGATATTGATGGTGGTTTTGGAGTAAAATTTGCTAATAATACTGTAAGATCACCAGACAGCAGGAAATGCAAAGTTGTGCCTTTTTTTTTCAAGTAAATCTCAAAGACTATCTGCTAGGAGATGAAAATGATGTGTGGAAGAAGATAAAGGTATAATTTATGCACACAGACTAATGATAAAATCTGCTCTTTAATAGCTAGGAGAGTGAATCTTTAGAAAACCCCTCCAAACTAGGAAAAATTGTGTGCAGATTTTTTTTTCTTTTTTATAAATTCCTCAATCTATTCTGTATCAATAAAAATAGTCTTGCACTTAAACTTTCCATTTATTCTTCGTATACACTTTCCCACGATAGTTACATATTACATGTGCTTCTCAAGTGATACTTTTGCATATAATTTATTTATGCCATTTCCATAACATTAAATATAAATTATTCATTGTATTTGCTGTCTCAAATTGTTTTGATTTTCGTTTGTAGAGATAGTCCACACTCACCAATTTCAGATGGAAATTATCAGTCATCATCTTCATATTTCACCTAACACAATTCAAATCAGTACCATCACTGCTATTCTTTTATTACCTGCTTCTGATCTTAACTCTGACAAAGACTGTGACCATGCTGATTTGTTTCTTTCTCACAGTATGCCTTCTTTCCTGGATCAAAAACTTACTCATAGATGCCTTGTTCACTGGCTTATCATGTCAAATACAGTCAATCATTGCATACAGAAATTGTTTCCCCAAAGTGTCCCTTCCCATGTCAAATGCTGCCTCTAGCCAACTGTTAGTTGAAGCAAGATAATGAGAGAGAATTTTTAAGGATCTTTTACTCATTAATAATTCTGTGATTTTTTTTTTGTCTGCCTTCTAGTGTGAGCTGCCTTACCTTGGTCTTTAGACTGAAACCTTCTTGAAATAGGATTGTTACTGAAATTAAACAGCATACTTGTGGCAATTGAAAAAATAACAGTGGTGATATTGGTAGCCTGCTAGTACTTTTGCTTCAGTTCTCATCATGATCAGACACGGTTACTCTTCACAAACCTATTTTAAGTAGTGACAACATTATTTGTATTACTGAGGCACTCAAAAGCCACAGACTTGGACCACAACCTCATTGTACAAGATCCTGTACAAACAGGGCAGAATAATTACCCATACACCAGAAGAAAAGTAACCAGCATAAAGCAAAAATCCTCATGCAGACTGATGTGGGAGTACAAGGAAAATGATCGTTTGTGTTATATAAATAACATTCTAAGTATTCTGGGAACACTGGGATCTTGACTGATATCAAACGTGTTCAGATACCTCAGCAAAAGAGTACGGTACTGAAAGTACTCAGAACCATCAATGAGACAGCTTTGCTGATCAGTGTGGGGATGATCCTTATGAGGAAGAGTATGAAAAATTCCAGCTTCCTGTGTTTTGGCTTTTCTCACAAGTGTGAATCTTAACCTATAAGTATTTTTCTGAAGCATCTAGGCTTTAATAATCCTGAAACTTAAAAAATATAGAATATTTTTGATCTAGAATATTTTGGTATTTTTTTCTTCATGAGCTGTTTCATCTTTTAATTTTTAGTGAAACATGAACTGTTGTTATGCTTCCCTTTTCCTCATTGCCACTTTCCTCTCAAAGAGGATCATCCATTTCCCAAATCCTCAGCCCCTTCAGCACACTGCTGCTCCAGGGGTCAATATGCCCTTATGCCTCTTTTCTCTTTTTCTGCTTTCATATATAAAAGGATTATAAGAAACACTGACAGTTCTGGAGCTTTTGAAGAATTCTCAAAACTTTTTAATTTTTTTAAATGTTTTTTATGTTCTTCATGGACTATACTGAAATGCCTTTATCTTGCAGAAATGAGATATTTTCTAAAGTTTTATCACTGTCATAAAGATCATATTTGTAAAAATTTGTGAACTATCCAAATGTATACTACAGCTCATAAAAATATGCATTAAAGATTTTATTATATCTTGAATGGAATCATTGCTACCTTAACTAATACTCATTACTGGCTACTACTCGGTATCTTGTTACAGACCACAAGACAGAAGCATGTTTTTTGTCAGTGTGTGCTTACATGCTGAATTTGTTGCAAGATTAGAGTGTGAAATGCCTGTTGTTTCTCTACAATCTTTCGCAGGATTATGCAGCAATGTAACACCCTCATTGTAATGCAGTTATTGAAGGTAATACTAATAGTCAAAGGAGACTTAACAGGAAAAGGGGATTTCTCAACAACAGTATCACTGTGACTTAACAAAAAATGATTTGAAACTTAAACTGTGTACATACGTGCTTACATTAATATCAATCAATGATAAAACACAGCACCAAAAGCATATAAGAGATGTTAACTGGAAGGAATCCTTTGCCTGTGTTGTGATTAACTTCACCTACACCATTTGCAAGAGATTAAGGAAGTTTAGAATTAGAAAACACATGTGTTACGGAAGGATGGTAGTCCAAAAAAGCATTCTGACAGGCAGACACTGATGAAACGCTGCCCTGGAATTCGTGTAGCCCAGCTTTCACTCCACCCTACCAGTAGCCTGGGCAGGAGCAGCAGGAGATCTGATCGGGCTCACGTTCTGCAGGGCCCTGCAGCAGAACCACTGATGACCCCGCGTGATTAAGGGTCAACAAACTTTAGCCTGAAGCAACTGTTCTATGAACTTTGGCACATTCTGAGTTGGCTCCTGCTGGTTTGTTGCCTTTGGCCCTTATCTTGCAGTTTAGCAAGGATTGTGAAATTCTGAATAAAGTTACAAGACATATCGGTTCTGTCTCAGTGACTCAAGGTCTTGCTCTTCAAATGTTCTTGGTCTTCAAAATTCCTTTGGCAAATAATCTCACCTATCAGCTAAATCTCTTCGAATAGGTGTGCCAAAGGACCCATCCGAAAAAAAAGGAAAAAGAGGAAAAAAAAATTTGTATAAATATATAAAAAGAAGTTAGAAATATCCTGTGGGACAGGGAAACATTATCACAGATTCTTTGTGGTAGCACTTTGGAAAAACTACCTGTGTTCTATGTATGCACAAACTTCAGCCCATAACTAAAAAAACTATGTTTTGAATTCAGTACTGTATGTTGTGTTCAGGTGGATGAAGGGAACAGCTACTTCAGAAAAATGCAAATATCTTTGGAACATGAAAAGAAAAGGAGGAAAAAAGCAACATTTGGAAGTACTTATACGCCTAACCCCACTGACTCCCAAATGTTCATGTTGCTTACAGAAGAGAAATTTTAACATAAAGTTAACTAGACTTCTGAAAATTTTGTTATGCTTTCAAGGCAGAACTTAGGCCCTTGGAAGAAATTATAAATTCTTCCTTATTAAAAGTGCAAGGAAAAGAACACAGAAATCTCCAGACTCCTTTATTTCTTCGCAATATTTGACAATATTTGACAATCACATGTCTTCCTGAAGTGCAGAATGGCTTCTAGGTAGATAGGTTCTCTGAATTAGAAAAAAAAAACCTCCTTAAATGTCTATCTTTTCTTAATATTGAATCCATATGCTCTAACTTTCCCCTGTAATTTCTGTATTTCCAAGACATTATCCACAGGATGTGCTAAGATACGTGAGAAACCTGTTAAAGATTTTTTTCCTTTTCTAAGAATACAGAGGTTTTAAAATACCCTGAAATCCCTAAGCATGTTGAAACATCACTCAGTGCTGGCAACAGCAAAACTAGATCTTTCTTGAATTGCTTTTGTATTGGAAAAACAGCAAAAGAAGAATTAGACAAATTGCATGTGACTGTGTAACAAAGATCCACAATGAGCCAACACAGGCTGTTTTGTTTTAATGGTTTGAAAGCTGGATATGAAATTGGCTCTATCACCTTCTGTCATGCCTTAAAACTATCACCCCATGGATTCTCCAATCAGATACTGAATTGTTGAATTTAATAGCAGCAAATTCAGAATTTTAAATATTAAATATTCTAAATATTAAGCATTTTAAAGTTAAAATATTGCTATCTGAACATTCCATCATGCTTCCAAGGACACCTATCTCAGTCATCTTTTGCGGTGTATTGAAACACATCACATTTCAATTTAATCAATATATTTAATCCCACATAATCTTGCATTTACTCATTGATATTTGTAAGGTATGTTGCAAACTCCCAGGGCTATAGCACTGCAGTTAAAACATGCTGGACTAAGAGTGATGGCTTTGTAAAGAAAGTGCATTCTGAAGGACCACAGACTACTGAGTGATTAATTCCATCATCTACTCCTCTCCCTTCTATGAAATTAAATCCTACTTTGTTTTCACATTGCAGTCTTCAGAATCAATGGCCTATAATTCCTCACCAGATGCCTCCCATGTGCAGTTTTTCTGTCACCTATCAAACTACTGTGAGAGAATAAGCTTCCCAGTCTAGTGCCATTCACATACAGTATTGTCTTTTTAGAGTGGGAATCCTAAACTTCAGAATAACTTTGGAAGGTCAAAGGATAGTTTATCTTTCCATCTCAAGCAATACCCTGTTTGCCTTTCTGTATTCTCCATGGCAATACTTTTATTTTTTAGGTAATGTGTGCAGTATTATTTAAAATACAATAATCACATTTCACTATTTATTGGGTGGTAGGATATGGGGAATATCAAGTACCATTATAGGTTGCTTGGATTTTATTTCTCTTTCAAAACAAGGATAGTACAAAAATATCATAAAGACAGTTCAGTAAGAGAAGGTAAATAGAAAAAAAACTCAGACCACAAGCTATGTGTAAGGGAATAAAACCGGACAAACTAAAAACTTTGCTAATCTCTTTATAACCTAGAAAGGTTCTTCAGTTAGTTTCAAGAAAATAAAAAGTGGCAACACACTGGAATGTAGTTTCTATTTATAGAAAGCCCTACTAACTACAAGCCCATGCCATTCAATTAACAATTTACAACACCTTCATTGTATAGTGCAGTGCAGAAAGTGGAAGGTTGTTTCATTTCTGTATTTCCAGATGCGTGTCATTTCCAACCCCATATTTAGTAGTGTGTAACTGCCCAAAGGGGAGAGATCAGAATGTGTGGCATGTCTCACTGAGAGGAATTTTGTGCATTAAAAAACCCCAAACCACGCTCTTTCAACTATTAAACAGAGAGCTAACCAAATTCCTTGCTTCTACCCTGGCTTTGAAGTAAAAAAAAAAAAAAAAAAAATAGAAAAACGAAAGACAAGAAAAGGAGAAGAAAAAGGGAAAGCAACCAAGCAAGAAGTGAGACATGGAAGAGAATGAGAGGCAGAGAGACAGAAAGTGCAAGAGACAGGAAGAAGGAGAGCTCAGGAGGGAGAAAATTCCTTACAAGAGAGGTATCTGTAAAGGACAAAAAGAAATGGTGTTCCATGATGTCACTCACAGCATGTCTGTGTCTGGAAAAGTACTTGAAAAGGCAGACATGAATTTATTCCATTTCAGTAATGCAAACTATTCATGCTACGTTTTCCAACCATGTTTCAGGAGTAAAGAATACTGTGTACAAGGCATAAAAGAAGATAATTATTTATATGCTGCCAACAAACTGATTTGACCAAGCTGATACCTTAGGAGTTCTCATTTCCTCTTTACTTTTCAGAATCCATTTTTTTCCCCAGTTTCCTTCTGGTTTACAATTTGTTCCCTCCCCTCACCCAGCTTCTTCCCTTTTTCTTCTTTCATCTCTCACTCCCTAAAGAAGCTGATGCAAGATTTTTTCCTTCTTTCTTTATGTGCATGCTTCTACTTTCCTGTGCTCTCCATCTACTGGTGGAAGGATTAAACTGTTGTCACTGTTTTTCTAACTCAAATTCTGTCTTCATTCCCTTGTTCTGTGCTCCTTTATTTGTCTTGGTCTCAAGCCTGAAATTCTTTCTTAGATAAAACACAGGAAATTCTCACCAAAAGGCACATTTACATATTACATTGTTTCTTTCCCCTTTAATACAGCTTTTCTTTCTTGAGGTTTTGCATATTCTCTCTTCAGCTAAATACACATTATTCCTCCCCCACGCTCCTCCGCCCAAATAACACTTAAAATAACCACAACTGCAAGCGGAGACATGAATTCATGAAGTCCGAATTCAATACTAGCAAGACTGACAGCATAAACATTTATTAGTGAAGTGCTTGTCCCCCAGGGGCACTGGTCTTCAGTCCATGGCTGGGAAACCAACA
>WEIT01018922.1:87974-134468 GCA_013389985.1 Dryoscopus gambensis | reverse complement strand
CAGGAAGAGCTTTTCTAGGTGAAAGAACTGGAAAAGACTTGACATTGTGCATTTTTTCCTGGAATAAGAGCACAGGCAGACACCGCTCGTTAGCACACTCAGCACTCTCTTCTCCAAACACAGTTCTGGGCTCCTTCGCTAGCTGCCTCTGCCATGTTTTTTTTCCAGGAGAAATGAAGGAGTTTCTCCCGGCAGTTTGGAGATTATGTTATCACAAATGAAAGAAACTAAAGAAGAAATATTCCCGGTAACAGCCTTTGGGACCTGCTGGGCTGAGTTTGGAAGGGGACATTTCATTCCCTGCAGTGCAAATACATGACCACCTCCAACCCAAAGCAAAGATGTCAGGTGAGGTCTGAAAGCACCAGTTTGACAAACCTCGTTGTCATTCTTCTTTTCAGTGACTTTTGCAATCAACCTCTGAAGCTGACAAACCACAACTGTCCCCAGTGCTCCATCTAGCCACTCTGGAACAAAACAATATTCCCAGCCAAATCGACAATCGTCAGGTGGCAGGGGTCTCCTGTGCAGAAGCTCCTGGCCCCATCTGGAACTGCAATAACATATTACACATAGTAGAAGAAACTCCATTTGATTTTTTTTTTTTATTTAAGCACAACCTAGGGACGAGTGTTATGAAGTGGCATCCACCTAATTGCTACCACGGTGCAGATGGTGACCGTATTAATTCCTACACGACCTCTCAGCATCCAAGCTCTAGCTCTAGGCTGACGAGAAGCCAGATCTCTCCAAGAGAAAGGATTTCTCACTTACCGAGTATGAAAATGGCTGAAGGTGGAATCTAGTGAAGAAAGGAATTCACGTAAGAAAGATCTAAAGAGAAACAGTTCTCACCTTTGTCAAGTCCCATTAAAACCTGTAAACGTTTGCCTGTGTGTGCATTCACAAGTGAAGTCCAAACACTAGAGATCGTTATCAGTAGCAGAAAGAAACCAACGTACCCGTCTTTGTTAAGACACATAAGATTAGTGCAAGAGATACAAAGAAACAAAGTATTTATTGTTAAAAGCTTTTTTACGAATCACTCGGCATCATACAATGAATATGGTGGCTACAGAGTAGAGGGAGTCTCTCTCTCTCCCTTCCCCCCATTCTTTATACAAGTATTTGCTCACTCTCACAAACCTACAGTTGTATTTTTTTAAATGGAGTTCCTCTCTTCAGTGAGTTTGGAAAAGATGTTTATAATACAGGATCTGGCAGAACAGATACAGCCTATTAAACAACAGAGCAGTTACAGAAAGGAGATCGCTTTCTTTAGGGAAAAAGAGCCTTCTTTCCCTCCTTATCTCTTTGCATTGCCATAAAAGGGTTCTCCACACAAAACCGGACCAACAATCCCCAAATACCCAATCAGCATTTTGGCAAAATTAGGAGCCCTAGGATATGCACCAATATTGATTTATACACGAGTATTTTCACTCGGCTTCCACAGGATAAGTTCTAAACAATGCGGTGTTACAAAGCTGCCAGCCGAGACGTCTGCACTACGGCTACCAACCCTGCGATGCCCAACAACCGCATCCCGGCCGGCACGCGAACATGCTTTGACAGTGAACATGCTTTGACAGTGTATCTCAAAGTTATTTGCAGAACTTTTGGTTCTGTCGTTCCCCCCCACTTCCCAGGCTGCACACCGACTGAGACGTCTCTCCCACGTGCTCTCTCTTATGTCTGCATACACACTTGCACGCAGAATGCACAGACTCACATGGGCTGTGCTATTTCCAAGAGTACTTTGCACATTATCTTGTGCTCTGTCTTACTGGCGCTTCAGTGGCACTCTGCTCCATTTTTAAACTTCCTTTCCTACTGTTGTACTCTTCTCTTCATTCCATAACTGAACATTTGTTTCCCCTTCAATCTCTCGGAAACATTTGATCCGATTCCTGCCTCATGGCCAACAACCCAGAAGACTAAAACAACTGTTTCTAACCTGCCATGTCAACACTTCTGCTCCAAGATACATTTCCCTCTTACTGGTACTCCAGAATTCTGCTGAACCCTTTCCTAGTTGGATGCTGTATTTTCTAACAATATATGTTATCATCTATACATTAATTACTTCTATGCACAAAATGTTTTTTTTGCAGTATGCATAGATTTCTATTGTACTGTAGCAACTGAAGACCCTGAAACATCTTCTTGTCGTCTTTTATACACACAAAAAGACAACCATCCTGAACTCAAAACAAATTTCTCATTCACAGTCTGCCATAATTACCTGCCTGTACAGTGCCACTACCTTTCATTTTCAATGCTCAAGCAACACTTGGTCTAGTTGCTTCCAGTATTGCTCCATTATTTCTCTTCAAATAAAATTTCTCTTTATTTTGCAAACAAGCAAGCTCTTAGCTGCACCTGTGGAACAAAGGACAACATTTTTCTCTGTGAGTCTTCACTAAAAGGCCTAACAGCTTCCAAACAGAGGAAAAAGGCATCAAAATCTCAAGCCCCAGTTTAACCAGAGGAAAGATACCGGACTCCTGATTCCTAAGACTCACTGACAGTGACCAGTCTCTTTTTATAGACAGTAGGATATAAGAATTTAGATTCTGGACTGCCATCTCCAGTGCCTGATGCATGCACACATGCATTTCAGTGTAACACTGCTGCTTAACAGAGCTTCAGCTCCCAGTGATGCAGTTGTGAACGCTGGCACCACCACAACCACCTTAGTTTTGTTAATTTGTTCTGAAAGAGAATTGGAACCAGATTCATCCAATTAATTCTACAGAGGCTCTAAACCCAGGCTGCACTCCAGTATGTTGCCAGCTGTGGCAAATGACTGGTATTTCTCACAAATATTTGCCACTTCAGCGGGAAGGCTCTCAAACCCCAGAATTCCCTGGCAGACATTCTGCAGGCATCTATCTCAGTCCAGTGCCCTTCTCATATCCTTCCATACCTTCTCTGCATTTCTTATTCCTGCAGACTGAACATAGCCCCTGAATGTAGCTGCTCTGTTTGCCACATACAGACAAGAGTTTTAAACACTGAGCAGCATGCACACAACGGACACAGCAGCATAACAAATATGGAAGCACAGTAGCAGATGACCTCCACTGTTTTCTCTTCACAATGCTTGCTTGTAGTCCAATTAGTGGAGTCCCAAATTACGTAACATTTCAAGTCAATAACTATGGCAGCCTCACAGCCCCTCAGTATAACAAGTTTAAGACTGCAGGATTTCATATTTTACTGTGAAAAGAGGTTTTAACACAAAAAGGAAAAATTCCAAATCAAGCCATTCCCAGTAAAAGGCCTCAGGCAATACTGCTGTACTTTTTCTCACACCAACAGGTTTTGTGTGAGTACTGCCATCACATAAATGCAATCAAAAGTAAATTTTCCAAGACATCTCCGAACACAACAGACGGAATAAAAGCTATGGCACTATTAATGTGAAAACAAAGATATTAAACAAAGGCGTAAAGAGAAGACTATCTCTTCTGTGACTGAACAGAAGAAACTTTTAAGTTAAACTAAGAGAAATTGGCAAAGACAGCAGAAAACATAATACTAGAGAAAAAATCCATTTATTCAGAAGAGCTGCCTTCCATACCACATGTGAATTTGATTCTCTTTCCAAGGAAGTGAAAGAAAGAAGGTGAAAAGGAGTAAACTGGAAGAGCATTTTGAGTGCCACATCAAATAGACAGTTATACTTTGGCAGCTGCTTTTTGGACTAGACATCATGTTGGGCCTTTAATTACAACTCATCTGTATGAGAAGGGGAAGGATTTAAGGAATATGTCCCTGGTTCCAAGTAATTGTTCTATAAATTCCCATAGTCTGAATTTGTTATACATTTACAAAGAAGATGATTTCCAAGGGATTTGTTCTCTGTGCTATTTAAGGCTGATAGTGCTTTATAACTCAACAGCATCCAAAATAACCAGCATGTATCATGTATGGGAGAGCTAAATAATTAATAGTAAGAGGCAGTTCACCTATGATCAAAATGTGAGACCAATCCAGGGACTCTGCTAACATCTTGAAATAAAGAAAAATCTGCCATGTTACATGAAGTTAAGCTTCTTGGATTCTGCACCAAGAATTAGGAAGTTCTTTTCAGTGATGAACCCTACAGGCACACAGAGAAACATTTAAGTAATCCGGTATTTTACATATATACTTATTGTTAATATCTGCTCTGTTAAAGGCAGGCATCAGCAAAGCACCATTACATTATTTTAATTTTCTCAGAATGCCTCATTTGTTGCTAATACCACTGATATTAGGGATGCATAAGAAGCTCTTATCCCAGGGATGATTCTCTCAGTACAGTACACAGATCATACTCATCTAATGATATGTGATTCCATCTACCTTTCACTGCCAGGACAAGGGGAAGAGAAATTATTTGCATCTGCAGAAAAGATGTCCTGACTATATGTCTTTCTTCCAGACGGGCTCTGCATTCCAGGATGAAAATCCTCCTAGTTTGTTCTTTCAGATGGTGAGATAACTTCTTGCATTGGTCCAGCTGGAATAAAAACTCTATTCAGGAATATAAAGCATTCCACAGCTATAAGAAAGACTATCTAGTCTAATTCCAGATAAGTTACTGTTTGAGGCTCTTGGGTACCATAGGATAAGAATTGCATTTATTTCTCTAAATCTGTGGTCTCCTAGAACACCTATCTCAACCTCCCCCATCGGTGCCACCCATGATTCTAAGCATAGCCCATTAGGATTTGCTGTGTAGTGTCTAACTTTCCACTAAAATTTAATGATGTGCGTTGATGAGTGAACCTTTAGTCTTCTTCCACACTGACATTTGTATGGTGCTGTCTCTGGCTTGGAATGGTTTGAGACACCCATCTTAGGCAAGATTTTCAAGGGTCACTCTAAAGCTGGTGTTCTGACTGGTATGTTGACAGTATGTTCTCATCCAGTCAGGAAGCAGGTCCATGTGTAACAGTGAGCTAAGTAACAGTGAAATGTCCACTGGTTTGGTGGTCATGATGCCAATGGAATCTTGTGAGCAGTACTTATGTGTTACGCACTCCCAGAGATTGTTCCAATTCCTGTCGGCGCTGCTGGATCTGAAAGAAAAAGACACACTGTACCGTTTAGCAGATTACATTGCTCAGTGGCAGGAGATGGATTTGTAAGTCAGCAGTGTGGATATTTCTTTCATACCTTGCAGTAGAAATATCTGCTCACAGCTTCTTGAGACCATGGCTCATGATAAAATTCGGCTCTACGTTCTTCCTCCGGGTTTCCAACCACATCAGTCATCACCTATGACAAAAATAAAACCATTTTTCACCACAGCTCTTCTATCACACAGAGGAACTTTCAGATTCACCCAGAGTGAAAATTTATCTACATTACATATAAAAATGGTCAGAACTGTTCTCAAAGCCCAAAGCAAATGGACAATGTGTGCTTACTGCCAAAACAGGATTATAGAATGATCAAATGGTTTGTGTTGGAAGGGACCTTTAAGCTCATCTTGTTCCATCCCCTGCCAAGGGCAGGGACGCCTTCCACTAGATCAGGTGCTCCAAGCCCTGTCCAATCTGCCTCCAGGCATAGGGCAGCAGGAGGTTGGAACCATTCTATAAAAAAATAGAATTCTGATGACTATGTCTCCAGCATCACAGAATCACAGGTAAATATAGATATTGGTATATTTTGCAAAGCAGTGTTGTAGAATCACAACTCTGATGCCAGCAGGGCAGAACATTATAGAAAAGGCTCTATGGGACTAGCTGTCAGTCAGGAAAATCTCTGAACAACTATTCCATGTATATAGGTAGAGAAGCTCCATAACAGCTTTGTTTGTAAGTTCCTCAAGCCAAAGTCTGCTTTATTTAAACATTCTTTCAGATGCCTGTCCCCTTTGAATACAATATAAATAATAATAACCATAATCTTAACAGTAGATTTTTGGAAAACTATTAACTTAACAATAGGCATTTATATAAGAAAGACACAATGATTTTATTAAAATAATTTAATGGATTCTTTAATACAACTGATTTTGAGCCATCTCAGTTAAAGACAGAAAATGTGAAACTTTATGAGGAACAAATGATTGATTTTTGCTGGTAAATAACTGAACTTCTTTACATTCCATTTCTTGCATATCTCAAAGATAAACTCAAGGACAACTGACAGATTGAATTATGAACCAACAAAACACCCAAATTGTGGTCTTGTACTATAGGATGGTCCTGCTGAGTTTTACACAGCTTTCAATGTACAGAATACATCAACAAAGCCCTGCATTTTGAACTTACTGTCTGGCCACAAATTGACCTACCACTCCCATGAAGTACCACTGTTCCACTGGAACTGGAATACGTCCTAAGCTGTCTTTCCTGCATACTGTCGACTATGGGAACTGCAGTAGTCAACTCATTGTCTGTCTCCCACCAATTACCCATCCTAGATGTTTGGCTATACACTCTATGTACATTTAGATAAAATTCTTCCATTCTGGCTCCACTATTCATTCCTTTTCAAACCTTAGCTCACCTTAAGATCCCTACTTTGGGACCGGAGAAGGTCTTGGATGTATCCTTTGGGATCCTTGGAGAAACTCAGCATAAAATCACGTTGTATTTTTAGCTGATTTATGGACTCAATTGTCTCATGAATCTGACAGAAAAAAACCAAAGCAGATATTCTTTAATTTCTCCCGTGCTCCATCATTGACCATCAGGTCAGCTCTGTTACTATCCCTGTATTCCTGGTAATGGACAAAGGTGACAATTCTAGACCACAGACTTGTGCAGGTTCCTAGAGCGTTTTCAATTTAAAAAGCAGCAACTAAACTGCAATCCTACCACTACATTTTGGTTTCACTTGCACTTCTGCAATACAAGTATGTACAGGATTCTCCTTCACTTCCGTCACCGAACTCCTGCATGGCATGCAGAGCTCGGACATGTCACTGTACAATGTAATAATTTCCTCTGTAGAAACACTCTGCCTGCCAAGACTGGGATCTTTGAGGAAAGGTGCTACATAAATATGCAGTTAAACAGTGCCCAGTGCAAGAAAGCAATTATTCCCCTGATTATCATCATCATCACTGTATCTTCAACATCCTACTGTAATTGTTAAAAACTCTAGCGGTTTTCTGATCAAGTCCATGCCAAATGAACAGCCATGACTTCTAGACTTTTTCTTAAGAGAAAGCCTGTAAAAGTCATGATGGCTGCAAGAAGAAGAAGAGTGTGAACCATGAGAAATCAAGAGTATGGAAGGTTTATAGAAAACTAATCATATCTTATGGAAATATTATGGAAGAAATGAGCATTAACTAGCAGGGAAGAATGAAGACTGAAAAGAAGTCAAGGTCCTATAATGGATACTGTCATCAAGTATGATCAGGAGGAGGAGAGTTCATGAATCATTTGCACATAGACACACACAAAGGCAACCTTTTGCTACCATGTTCCTCTAACATTCTAGTTTGAAATAGTAAACCTCTCTTGTTTAGTTTCATGTATTCATCTCTTTTGCCAAAATAGCTAAGGTGACCAAGCACATGGGAGAAAATAATCCTCCCCTGATCTGGCTATGCCATCAAGGCTACTAGTCTAAGTACAACATGTTACTTACGAGAGTAAGTATGTTAAGAGAAGAGAGCTGCTATCAACTTAAAATGATTCCTTTTTTGGGAAAATGCTGTGGTTGTGCGGAGTGAACTCCACTGGCATGTGCTGAATTCCCAAGAGGGGACTCCATGGCAGCACAGCAATGCAGTGCACAGAGGTAACTGGAGCAGCCCATGCCCATTCACTCAGCAGTGACTTCAGTAACTTCACTGATCACAGCTTGCCCTGTGCTGTAGCAGATACTCAAAAAAGAGGTGACACAGACATGGGAAAAGGTGAGCGGGACTGGAAACAGAATAACCCTATGCATGCTGCTTGCAAGCTTGTACAGGCTTGGAACCAACTGACTGAGCAGCTGCCCTGCTGAAAAGGACCTTCCTCCAGAGCCATGACAGAAAAGATGCTGCAAAAGTTACCAGAATCCATTGTATTGCTAGTGCCCAGACTCCCTTTAAAACCGCATGAAGACCAAAGTTTAGCATATTTGTTTGTATGAGAAGTAAATAAAGAGAACCTGGGCCCTGCTCTGAGGAAGCACTTTTGTTTATCCCTTACTGATCCAAACCAGCCACTGACACGTGCCAGAACTGGCTAACAGCCCGTAGGACATGAACCCCTAAAACAGCCTGCAAAGCCCACCACTGCCATAAGACAAGTATTATTATTTGAAGTGCACATGATCCTCTTCCACTAAGACTTAAAACTGCCAAGCTGCTCCAAGTGATTTTCCTGCCATGCATGTTCGATATTTCCACCTAACACAGAGAGCTGTTCTGCAGTTATGAATACAAAACCCACACCTGAGTATGAGATTCTCCTAGCTTTGGCTTAGCAATTTAGCGAGATATCATGACCTCTCAATAAAAAATTACAGTCATACCATTCAGGTGGTTCTCAAGTGTCAGGGGACTCAGTACGCTACCTGTGAAACTATCACCTCAACAACTGTGTCAGACCCTGGATCAAATCCTAAGTGGGAATGCTGTTCAGCCCTATGTATTCCCACTGCATTTGGCTCATTCATCCCTTGAAAGCACATGCCTTAAGAAGTCCCGTCTCACAACATTACTGTCCTTGACACATGACACCAAACCCACATGAAGCTACACAATGAGTACATTACTCTTGGGCTAATACCTTGTTATCCAGTGCTGTAATCTCCTGTTGGTTAGCTGTTGAGAGAAGAAAACTACTCATCTGGCCCTTTAATGGGTCTTCGACTTCTACATCTATGTCATAACAAGCCGTCTTCTTCTGATCGTTGGGGTCAACACTATGGAGAGTATAACACGAGATCATGAGAACTGCCATAATGATTCAGAATGAATATCCATCCAGCCCAGAATACACTCTTCAATAAAGCCTGTTGCAGATGCTGTGAGAAAAGTTTAAGAACAGGGTATCTTTATACATTTTCATATTCTAGTATATTCTCTCATCTTTTATCGGTCAGATTTCACAGACTTTTGAGCTGGAGCTTTTGCCCAGACCATCAAATTTAATTTCTAACATCCTCCTGAGACCTGTTATGCTAAATACCAGTATCATTCTTTGGCTTGTCCTGCCCTAAATTTATATTTAATTTACCAACGTTTAGACTTAACATTTACTTTATTGTTAGACTAAAGTTTCTTAACAAGAAAACAGTCTTTAGTGCAGTAGCTGGTAAATCAGACTTCAGTCACTGTCACTTGCAATATAAAAATGCTGGCTTCTCAACACTACCTGTGAAATGTGTGGGTTGTGTGCATCTGCAGTGGGTAGTAAAAAAATTTGCTAGGATCTAACTGAGCTTGACAGACTTGGGGGAGCGGAAGAACTTCCAAGGATGGATTTGCATTAGGAGTGTTGTAAGCAGGTGGAGGGAGGTGATCCTTCTCTGTTCTCAAGACCGGTGAGGACACACCTGGAATACCGTGTTCAGTGCTGGGCTTCCCAGTGCAAGAGATATATGGAGCTACTGGAGAGAATTTTGCAAAGGTCCATGAAGATAATTAAGGCATTGGAGCACCTCACAGTTGAGGAAAGGCTGAGAGATCTAGGACTATTCAGCCTAGAAAACAGAAGGCTGGTGGGGAGGGAACTTACCAAAACTTGAAGGGAGGGTTTAAGGAAGATAGAGCCAGGATCTTTTCAGTGGTACCCAGTGACAGGACAAGAGGCAGTTGGTGCAAACTGAAACACGGGAGGCTCCATCTGAACACCAGGAAACACGTTTTTATTGTAAGGGTGACCAAGCAATAGCACAAGTTGCAGTAAGACCCTCAAAGCCCATCTGCCTTTACCCCAGCCCAGCGTCTCCCATGTTGGAGACACTCAAAAGCCATCTGGACATGGCTGTGGCCAACCTGCTACAGGTGGCTCTGCTTAAGCAGGGGAGGGCATTTGACCAGATGATCTCCAGAGGTCCCTTCCAACCTCAGACATTCTGAGAATCTGTGATGCTGTGGCTGCCTGCAAGGAGATCAGCAGCAGAAGGAAAGCTAAGGAAAACCCAGGTCTGGGTCTGGTTCTGCTGCTCACGTCAAAAGCGACAGAGAAGGCTGTGGCTCTCCATGTTGCCTTTGGCTCCATTGCTCCTGGTTAAGTCCTGTCCTCAGGCCTCCCAGGGTCCTGAGCCCAAGTCAGTCAGGGCAGCAAGGCTGTTCAGAGGGACCCTGACAGGCCGCAGAAACAGGACGGCACTTCAGCATGGTGAAGTTCAGCACAGGAAAAGTTCTGCTCCTGGGATAGAATGATGCTGTGCAGGGCGACAGGTGGGCATGGGCGGGGTAGAAAACAGGTTGGCAGGACAGATTTGGGGGCCCTGATGGACAGACAACAAGTGCAGAAGGAGTCTGTGGGGTAAGGCAGCCATAGCAAAGGTCAGCTGCAAAGGGGGCTGTATAAGCGCACGTGTTGCCGTCAAGCCTGGGAAAGAGGCTTTTCCTTGCTACGCCACGCTGGTGAAACTGGATCTGGACTGGTGGGCACAGGACCACAGAGATGTGACACTCTGGAGCGAGGCCCGCAGAGGCTCAGTAGGATGTTGGGGGCTGGAGCACAGACCTGCTGAGAGAAGCTGCAAGAGCTTCTCCAGCCTGGAGGAGAAAAGGGAAAAGGAGATCGCCTGGGTGAGTGCGACTGCCATATGGCCTGGTGAAGCACAGACAGGGCCAGCCTCCCCTTGGAGGTGCATGCGATGAGGGTGAGAGGCAACAGAAACTCACTGCAGCAGGGCCAATTCACTCCCTATAAGGAACTGGTTTTTTTAAAAATCATGATGGTAAGTCAAAAAGTGGGAATCTAGAGATAACCTGTTTGTACTAGAGGAATATTGGAGTGCTATGCTTTGCAGTCTGCTTGTGTCCTTTAATAGTGTGGAATATGTCTTGCTTCTTTGCAGAAATGGAAATCCCACAGAGGTTTTTCTTTTCACCTCTGATTTCAGGTGTGTCAGCTGCAATTGGGAGTGCAGCAACTCAAGAACATCTCCAGTTCTAGCCTGAGCTCAGGTAAGAAGATTTCTACCAGTTTCTACTTCTACCAGTTTTAAATTTCATGCATTCAGTATCACGGGGATCAGAAACCATTGCAGAATCTATATTTTTAATTGCATTCAGCATGTTTGAGTCTACCTAGTATTTAAAATATTTGTCAAGATCAGAGACTTTTTGTTCATCTCTACTTTATATCTACTTCAACCCCATTTTTCAAAAAGGGAAGGTTGTAGTTGCCCAGACAGTGATTCTACAATACCATTAAAATTTCTAGAATAGGTTTAGAGTACTTCACATTTTCGTCTCTGTGCATATCGTCTACAACTAGAATGAATAAGTGTGATCTACTTTATCTTCCTGTGAAAGGCAGGCCTGAGGATTTATCTGAATTAAGAGCACATATATTTACAATCACTAGTGATGAAAAATTCCCTGTAGTAGTGTCCTGGTTTTGGCTGCAATAGAGAAGTAGCTGGTATGGGGCTGTATTGTGAATGTGTGCTGGAAATGATTGGTCACACAGAGATTTTTTTGTCATTGCTGATCGTTGCTTACAGCATGTTGAGACCTTTTCAGCTCCTCACACCACCCACCAGCAAGGAGGCTGGGGGTGCACAAGGAGCTGGAAGGCGACACAGCTGTAACAGCTGACCCCAACTGACCGAAGGGATATTCCAAAATATGTGGCGCCATACTGAGTGGTAAACTGGGGCAGGTGTTCACTGCTCAGGGTCTCGCTGGGCATCAATCAGTTGGTGGTCAGCAATAGTTTTCATCTGTATCACTTGTATCGTTGGATTTTGTTTATCACCATCACCATCACCATTTGTTACACTGTCTTTATCTCAGCTCATGAATTCTCTCCCTTTTAATGCTCCTCCCTGCCCTGCTGGAGAGAGAACAAGTGGATGGGGAGTCTGAGCTGAAGACTGGATTAAACCAGGACAGGCAGGGGGCACACTGTTTCAGTGGCTGACTACATTCACTCTGAAAAACCGAATGCAGGGGGACAGGGCAGAGCATTTGTGAGACCCTGTTTTAAGCTTGGTTGGACGAGGCCCCCAGGTATCCTGGACAGACTTTGAACCTGACTTGACTTTGGATGGGGGAGCTCTCAATGACCACCAGCAATCCCTTCTACTATAAATTATTCTGTGACTTTATGAGTCTAAAAATTACTTACTTTCTTTAAATTCAGTGACAGATTTCCAGATTTATTTTAGCTTAGCCTGACACAGTAAAGACTTTACTGCAAAAGTACTGCCTGTTCTCAGGAAATTAATTCTTCCTTTTTCCACACCGTTATATCAGTACCATTTCAGGTTGTCAGGTGCTGTGTGGTGCACGCAGTGTATCAGAGAATGCTACTAGACACTAAGTCCTGTTCTTTAGCTGTTACCTGACGAACAAAACTTCCTCCAAAACCTTTTTGCCATCCCTCTGCCCCCAGAAACATAATCATCAGTTCCTTGTCATTTTTCTCTAAGCAATGACTATCTATCTCTGTCTCTGAGGATGTCAGCTTTTTTGTGGTTCATCAGACAGGTCACCGAGTTGTGTCCAATGACAGTATGTACATAGGTCTCAATCTGCACGGCTGCCAAGCTGCTTTTTCACTACTCTGTTTGATATATTCAAATGAATCAAAAAGCAAATTTTATTTTCACAGCCTATGTAATATTTAAACTTATCACATATGTTACAAATTTAAAATAAAGAGCCCAATTTTAAGCAAATTCAGAAATATTTGCTGTCAATATTCTGTAGGAAATCAAATCACTGTCCTTAAGTAACAATAATGTTTAAACACTCAGAATCAGAGTTTTGACCCAGATCACAAAGAAACTTGGAAAGGATTGAAATATCGGAACGGTAAAGTTGCAATCCCCAGAAATCTCTTTATCCCCCTCCTCCATGAACACAGCTGTCACTTAAATATGGCACAGGCTGGAAGAGCCCTAGAGAGCTGAAAGTCATATTTCATCTCCTATGCCACAAAGACATCTGTTTTGACAAGGATATGAGAGCTCAATATCTTGGTCACAATGACCTCCTCTGAATCCACGCATTCTTTGTTGTAAATCTCTGGAGATCTCTTGACTCCTTGGCATTCTCAGGATAAGAATAAGAGTCAAAGAGCTGACCCAATCCCAACAAAGCATGCATGGACTGGCCCTGCATTGGAAATCGTAATGCTCTTGTACATTTTAATTAATGTATCATTATAATGATTGGCTATGATGTACAATATCTCATTTCAATTTCTTTTTTATCTCTTTTTGTGGGTTCAAACTTTCATTCCTCTCTCCTCAGGGAAAAAGCCCAACCAACTCTCTCAATGGTATTCTAGAAAATATAAAAGCTGTTTTTCATACTTCTAGAAAACTGGTGCCATGCTAGTGAAAATAATTCAGAATTATACAAACTAGAATGACACACAGAACAAACACACAACGAAGTCCAAAGTATTCACCTGAAAGTTATGAAAACTGGATTCTGGTCCCTACAGCAAGCTGCAGCTGTTTCTGTACTTTATCTAGTGAGTGTTTTGCACATGACAGTGCTGAGCTGACCAGCCAGCTTACCTGATGATGTGGTTTATCACTATCGGGTCTGGTGGTAACAGTAGATTAGTGAGTCTCTGAGGAATTTCAGAAAACTTTAGCCGTGGACAGTCAAAGATCTGGAACACAATACACAACAAACATTGTTTGTCCAAAGCCTATCTTGAAGTTAAATGAGAAAGTAAGAAATCTGCAGCTCACAAGGAACTGAGGCAATTAAGGAAGGTGATTTTGAAAACTGTAGTTCAGGTTCCTTGCACAGATTAAATTTTTGGTCACTTCTGTCCCTGTAAATTGCTGTTGTACTTTCATCTGGGCTTGCAGACATATCCATCAGGTCATGACAATTTCAGGTGTCTCACTTTTGGTTTAGCTGCTGGAGGGCACATGAAGATTGTGCCCTTTAATGGGACATGAAGATCAACTGTATCCATGATGGGAGAGAAACAAATACTCCCTCTCTTACTGAGGGCTTACAACAGCACATTGTAAAGAAAATGATTGTATTTTCTTACCAGAGAAAACATAAAAGCAGTTTGCCTTTTTTTTTCCCCCAAGGAATACTTCCTGTGATATTCTGTGCTAAAGAAAAATACAAAAAAACATTTCTGGATTTTAAAACCACTTGCAATTTGTGTTTTTTTAGGATTAAGGAAAAATAAAGGCAACGTGATATTATTTATTTAAACCAAAGCCTGAACAGCCTCTTGGAAGGGATCCACCCCTTTCCAAACAATGGTTCATCGTTACCTTCTCTTTACTATGGTCCAGAAGCTAAATAGAATCATAGACTCACAAAATATCCTGGGTTGGAAGGGACCCACAAGGGTCACTGAGTTCAGCTCCTGGCTCTGCATAGGACAACCCCAAAAATCACACAATGAATTTCTACTGAATTCAGAAAAAAAAAATTCTTTTGGAAAGGGTTAAAAGCTGTAGAGTTTGGAAATTTTCTGTAATCGCAGCGCATTGCCATGAGTCTAGAAACACTCTTTACACCTGGAATTTTCATAAATATAATTACAGCCTTTGTTTCCTACTGTGATTTTTAATGCTCTGAACAGGCAAACAGACTTTTATCTAAAGATATTCCATTTAAACTGAGCTTAAAAAAACCAAACAAACCTGAACTTTCTCTATATTAACATTTGCCTTCAAATGTGCCCTTATGTGGAGGCAATTTGTAAAAATGTTCAGGCCTATGCCAATGCAAATGCCTCTTAGGGAAACTATTTTCACCGATAGAAGAGATACACTACTCATAGTATTGTATCTGCAAACAGAAACAAGCTTTGCAGCTCCAGAGACAAAGAAGGCAGGCAGGCTTGAAAAGAAAGGACTATCAGATTGTAGAATAGGCATACAAAGTCAGATGCTCTGGTTGTTCAGATAGGGTATCTTTTGAAAATCACAGTTTTCTCAAGTGAGTGAATTTGGCAGCAGAAATACCTAGGAGCCAGCTCTGGGAACCATTTGCAAGGTTCTATTGCTTTTGAAATACCTTTGAAACTTTTTTCTTGTTTTTGCTTGTAACACAGTGGATTTCAAATTTCCCTGCTGATGTAAACAGTGTGTTTAAACAGAAAAGGATCCGTCGTCATCAACTCTAAAATCTGTCTGATTTGTAGGACTTGCCTGCATCCAGGAATTCAGCCAGCTAGTTTCTGAAGAACAAAGAAGTAACAAAACCTATTGAGTCTGCAGCTCACTCCTTATTTGAGTTCTGAATTCTGACACTTGTTAGAGATGACTGTGGAATTCCCACCCAAAATCTCTCCACACCAAGTTCCATCTAATCTGCTGTCACCACTGGTTCAATTCTCATGTCAAACTCCTAACATGGGTGCATGCCCAAGCGACAAGAGCTTTAAGAAGGGAAAAGGGATCAAGGAGACACATTAGTGAGAGGAGGATGGGAGGCTGAAAACTAAGGGTAGGTGGAATTTTCCTAAAGCTTCTCATATTCCTGCTTAACTGGAGTTAGTGGTCTAAGCTTGTAACCCCTGACTCTGAAAGCCTCTCTGGCTACAGTGATCCTGGTGGGTCAGATAACTCATTCAGTGATCATTTTTTAGTCTGTACTGTCCTGTGCCCTTAGATATAACCACAACACAGCAGCGCAGGATTCTAAAGAGCTGGCATACCCAACGAGAAGACCAGTATCTCAAGGGGAATGCCAGAGACACTGGTGCATTATGTACTGCTCCCCTAAGTGACATGCACACTTCCAGCTAGGACAACGCTTTTTCCCCCAGGAGTTATGTGGCTAAAACTATATAATCTTCAGAAATATTATCAGACTGGAAGGCATTACTAACCCAATTCCTTTGTCCTCTGTCTCTCAACCTTAGAGTATTAAAGTGAAAAACAAAAAAACCTCATCATTAAGTATTTCATTTATTGTAGGGGGATTCAGATTCCTAAGTAGTAGTGTCAGTTTTGAAAGCAAGATGAGCTAATTAGGACAGTTTTGCCAGAGACCTAAGGAAAACAGAAAGAGTCAAAACAATCCCATTTATGATTTAAATCTGTGCAAGCACAGCATTCTTATGAAACTATTCCAGATTAGCCAGCTCTTGCAGGGTGTGAGGTTCAGTCTTCTACAAAAGCAATCAGCTACTTCCCACCTCTCTTATTTGACTCATCTTCTGAGGATGAGAAGACAAGTATCAGGTATCCTGGCATTCCTGCAGAGTTCGAAGACAAAGGACACCTAAGACCATATAAACCTCTAATGAGATGCGTGAGGAGAAGAGGGCTTCAACAAGTTCTTATTCTAGCAAAGTTCTTAAACTGAAAACTAAAATAAGTAAAATTGAGAAGGCCCTCCTGCTTACTACAAGTAAGATATGTACATTTGTACAGGGTCATACAAAGGATCTGCTGCAAATCTACCATACTATCCTGCCCTTGGTAGTGGCCAAAAGTAGATGCTAAAGGAAAAATGTAAGAACAGGGGAAACATATACTAGTTCTTCCCCAAAAACACTCTCCCAACCTCCACTGCTTTGCATTTAAAACAGCCCAAGATTTTTCATCCATTAGTTTGTCACTTTTGGAACCTATATACACTTTCAGCATTTGCAAGGTTCTATTGCAAGGAGTTCTGAAGTTTAAATATGCTTGAGTCCTTTTGTTTGTTTTCAACTTGCTACCTGCCAGTTTTAGTTGATGGACTGTAATTATTGACCAAAATATAAAAAATTACTCCTTTTTCACCTTTTTCATTCTGCTTATGATTTTTCAAATATTTTTCACCTCCCCTTTCCCATTTCCTCTCTGGGCTGGCAGAAACAAAACTCGGTCAAAGAACGGAAATCAAATAATCTAATCAAGAGAACAGCATTGTCATTTTGCCAAAAATTCTTATGTGGATTTAATATGGAATTTTCACGATATGCAAAAAAGACTGTATGCTGTAATTCTCAAAAACCCAAAACCCAAACAAACAAGAAAGTGACTATATAATCCTGCTCCCTTTGGTCCTATGACCATAGGGAGCAGGATTAGCCATGAATCTCACAGTTATTTTGTTGCATTTGGTATTTTCAAATGTGCAAAGCTGTCTTTAAGTTTACTTCAAGCACTGGCTACTTCGAACTGTTGTAGGGCCAATTAATAACAGAAAATAAAAACTTAAAAAGAAAACTAGGACACAAGTTTCATCGCAACATTTACTTTCATTGCTCACTGAAACATTATTCATTCATTGTAATTGCCAGTACTTTCCTTACACAGAAGTATATCACAAATCCTACTTTCAATTACTTTCAAAATAAATCATGTGAGCCTGAACCTAGAGAAAAACAAAGCCAAGTAAGAGTGATAGCTCAATTAACACTACCTTTCCAAAAAAACCCGCAATCATATTTACAGAAAGGGTGGAGATGCTTTTAAGTGGCCTTCTTGGTTAATTCTAGAGGTCACTGTGAAAGACAAAAAGTCTCAACATGCTTCTTTCAAAATGTCATGCAGATCATTCATTATCTGAAGATTTAAGAAAAAACAGCTTTTCTAATTATATCTTCCATGTCTTCTTCCCTCATAAACAGGGAAAGAGAAGGGAAGAAAACAGGTCTACATAAGATTTGACAATCAGAATCAGTAGATTATTTCATGTTTCTTAGTTTAAAATGATACAATGGAGGAAAAAAACCCAACAAATCAATACAGAAATCCCCCTTTCTGGAAAGGCCACAGCTTTTGTGGGAGTGCTGAACCACCAGATGCAGGGGGTTCTGACAACACTGGCACATGGGGAGGGTGTTAATGATATTAATTGTAGTAGCTGCTGAAAGCCATTCACTACTGAGGATACCGCAAATCATTAACGGAACATAAAAACCAGTCATTTTCATTCATCCCAAATTCGTGGCTGTATGTTACAGTTTGCTTCTAAAGAGCTACTGTGTCCAAAAAAGTTACCTGCTGGAAGTACTTGTCGCAGTTAATGTATTCCTTATCGTGGGAGTCTTGCAGTTTGTTTGTTTTGATGTACTGCCAGAGAGCCTGGATGATGGCCGAGCGTGTCTGCGTGTGGATCCCCAGCAGACGGGCCAACCGTGGGTCCAGTTTAAACTGGGGAGGCTGGAACAGAACGTGAAGGAAGTGGCAATAAAAAGGAAAGCCGACAGATACACAAGTATGAAGTTTCAGTTTTAATTCTCTGGGGACTCTGTACCTCAGGAAAAGTATCCCAGTCAATGGCAGAGATTGAAAAAATACAAGTTTGTATTTTTGTGTCCCACCACTGGTACTCTGGAAGAGGGACACTGTACCTGTGCTGAGCACACAGATTACCTGTAGCACATGCTTCAAATAATGAAAATTTGCACAAAGACTCAGGAAGAATTTTCCTTTTCAACAGTGATGCAAATTTTCACTTTTGGGAATGGAAGAAGAAAAAGAACAGCCCTTCCTCTGAACTACTAGAAGTTAACCACAGAGAGAGAGAAGGAAGGCAGGATGATGCTTCCACAGTTCCTAATAACTGCTGTCTCACATCAACACACTGTCTTGGAACTCTGTTTTTCCAGGCATGTTCCCACCATTCTGGTGCACAACAAAACCATTTACCCAACCACAACCAGTCAATGGATTTTATTTCTTTTCCTGATCTCAGTGATACAATTCAACTTCCCTGTTCTCCATCTCTAGTAATATAAATTCCTTGCATAATTTGGAATTTGATGCTTCTTCAAGTGTGTACTCATACTCCGGTTTAGTATTTGCCACATTATTAAGCAAGGATTACTCTGATGGGTCGCAGGTCACCCAAAGCTAGATTTATAACAAATCAAGACTTAAGGATAAAAGAACATCTATTCTAAAGCATAAATTTATAATAATGGTGAGCATAACAAACATCATTATATTGTCTTAACAGTAAAAATTCTCGCTGCCTGTATCAGTGTTTCAGTTAGCCCATATGCTCCCTAAAATCAATAAAATGTTCCCTCTGTTAACATAAAATGGAGTGTTGGCATCCTGAATAGATGCTATTTGCCTGGAGGGGAAAGAAGGTGGCAGAGAACAAGTTCTTTAAGTTATACTATCAAAATGCATCTGAGCCTGAACTGTCATTGAAAAGGGGGATCCCACCTACCTGCAGCAGTGCACTCTTAATGGTTTCCTTAAGACAGCAACTTTTCTTCCAGGGATGGTTTCAATCAGTGAAGCTCCACAACTGCAGTGTCCATTGTTTGTGCCAAAGTAAGGCTGCCACAGCTACACAGCTAGTTCAGGTACCACTAGCAAAAGCTACTCCTTTGAATTTTTTTAAAAGAACCACATGTGTAACTTGTGTGCAACTTATCTGACTATTCTCTAAGAAGCTAGAGGAGGAAATGCATATTTTTTCTCCAGGTGGACAATAAAAATACTAGTTATCATAATGCCAAGACCAATATTTTGCTAGGCTATATTAGAAACTCACTCAATTTCTCCCCTCTAGATTTTAAATAATCTGTCAATTTGGTATCATTCTAACTTCAATGGACCACGTGACACTGCAAGTTCAAGTATACTGTTTTGATGTATGTGACAAGATGAATTTGCTCTGTTGCACTAAGTCCCAGTGGCTGTATTTTCCAGGCTGAAAGCAGTGCACTGACCTGGTAGTCCAACATGAGGAGTAATGTGCATCGCACGCTGACATCCCCAGGTCTCTTCACCTGGAAGCCATCCGTTTCCTGGGTCGTGGGAGTTCTGTGCCACTAACAAAGGGAAAAGCAAAATTGTTGGTCTTTTTTTCCACTGATGTCCACGAAGGTGCATCTTGCACAGTACACCACGCTAGAATCAGACAAGTACAAGCTTTCTGAAGATCTGGCAATTTAAAAAAGAAACCCTACAACAACAAAACCAAACCACAACACCCCCCCACCCAAGTCATTTCAATTCAGCTTTAGTGCAGAATCTGCTCTGCTGTTAGATTTTTAACACTTTACTTGTTAGGAAAAATGTGCACAATTTTTTCATCTTTTCATACACTCTGTTGTAAGATGTGCACTACATCACTAATCCATCTATGTTTTTAGAGTAGATTCCTTTAGCAAACATTCTTAAGAATCACTGAATTTTGAAAACTTTGAAAATACCTTAAATGACATAATGAATGCAAAGTCCCTTAAAAAAGGGAGGCAACAGGCACTTGGTGTTTATGTGTGCCAGTAACTGGTTTGTATGCAAAGGGTGCACAATCTTCTCACCTCCACAAGATGATTGTCAGGTCCATAAAGATCTTTGTCCAGTTCAATAACCAAACTCTTAAAAAAAGATGAAAACTTCCGTTTCTGTTTGCTGAGCTGTACAAGCAGAAGAACCAGACACGTGTAAGGCTGCATTTATTACCTTGTGTCCCAGACCTTCTTCTCAGCCTCTCTGTCTTGAACATTAAATCCCATATAAACCACAAGTGTGATCAATCTAATTGAGTTCTCGCTCTGACAAATACAAGGTAAGATGCAAAAATCTCAACAGTAGTGGAACAGTGCACACTTTAGGGAAGATTTCATTGACTCTTAGTGTTACCGATAAATAAAGCTTTATAAAGGGAAGGCCTTGTAAAATCATGGCTCAGGCCTGTTACTTCAGCTAAGTAGAAAAGGACTGTGGGAAAGAGACACAGCTGAATTAGGAGTAGAAAAACATGTTATATAACCATCGCGTGTTCACATCGTGGGGCATGGTGGCTGGTTGAATTATGTTTGTCATGCTTCAAAACTATGTAACTGATAACCAGCTAACTGCTTAAAAAAGCCAGGTTTTTGCAATAAAGCGGCTCTCCTTTGCACCTGCGTGGGGACTCTGTGTCACTACAGGCCCTCACCCATAACTCAGTGTTATTGAAAAGGACTGGCTTGTAAGGGGAACATGGCATGCATGAGAAAGGTCCAGAGAACGGCCATGAAAATTATCTCAGGACTGGGGCACCTCTCCTGTGAGGACAGGCTAAGAGAGCTGGGATTGTTTGGCTCAGAGAAAAGCAGGCTCCAGGAAGTATTTAAAGGGGGCTTGTAAGAAAGATTGAGGGAGACTTTTTACCAAGACCTGTAGTGACAGGGCAATGGCAATGGTTTTAATGGAAGACCGTAGGTTTGGACTGGTCCTAAGAAAGACGTTTTTTACTCAGAGGGTGGTGAGGCCCTGGCACAGGTTGCCCACAGAAGCTGTGGCTGCGCCATCCCTGAAAGTATTCCAGGTCAGGGTGGACAGGGCTTTGAGCAACCCAGGCTAGTGGAATGTGTCCCTGCCCATGGCAGTGGGATGGAATGAGATGGTCTTGAAGGTCCCTTCCAACCCAAACCATTCTATGGTCCTAAGGCCTCTGTATACCTTTTTTTCTAACAGCCTGGGTTTTTTTGATGAATACTAATTTCTTGGTCTGATTTATCAGATTACAGTAAATTTTGCAGATTGGTCATACACAAAGCAAAACTATTTCCTTTTACATTTTGTCTTTTCATTTAATTATCAGTATTCATTGTTTACTACATAACTCATACTGTCTACATTAAAAACTGGAAGGTCTGTGATTACCTAATCTGACTCCCCACAGAATACAGGCCACAGGATTCCAATTTATTTCTTTGTATTTCATGCAGATAATATTTTATTAAAAATGCCGGTAATTGAAAAGCTATGTTGTTCCAATAAAGAATCTCTTTCTTGATTAAAATATATGCTCTAATTTCTAAACTGAATTTGTCTAACTTCAATTCCCAGATGTTGCACTTTGTCACCACTTTATCCTCCAGCAAGACTCTGATCCACAGACAGTTACCTCCAGACAGACTGAAAGCCTTGCCCTCTCCATGCATGCATCTTCCCCATCTGTTTAGCCTATAAATACTTACTTGTGAAGTCTATTCAAAGAGATAACACCTTTATTAGGAAAGTCTAGCCTTCCCCAAGGACAGCTAAATCCATCACTGAGGTTTCTGAGGACTTCATAATGATAAAATGTTTCTTCCATCCTTGCTCTAACCATTCACACATTGTGTTGTACTCCCTAAGAATATGACACGCTGCCTTCTCCTTGTTATCCTGCTCTTCACAAGATGCAATGCCTGATGTAGGCCTGAATTATCATACCTGTTGTAACCTGAACCCTGCCATCTCTTTGAAGGGATTCATCTCAGCCCTCTTCTCTCTACTTCCTCTTACCTGTCCTGTTCTTATGTCTGCCTCATTTTCTGCTGCACTCTCCAACATTCCCATTACGGCCTTATCCCCCACTCGGGTTGGACATGGTGCCTTCCCAGCAGCAATAAGCAATCACTGCCATTCAGACGTGTCTTGTCTCAGCTACTGTCCCCAGTAAAAGCTACCACTCAAAAGGACAATCTTTAGAGTCCTGCCAGCCCCAGTGAAGCAGAGATAAGAGTCATACATCATCCAGGAGCTTCCCCTCCACGCGCAGCTCCCACGAAGCAATGCTGCCATCGGAGTCATCAGCGTCTGATTTTGCAGGATTAAATGTGTTGGAGATGTAAAGTCTCAGTTTCCGCTTTTGCTGTTATACACATAGACAAGGGAAAAGTACACATCCAGTTTAAGTTCAAGATCTGAGGAAGCCTCAGGAAAGGTGATAACTACACATTTAGTAGAGAATCTCCATGTTTTGTACAGTTGCACCGGTTATATTAGAATTTAACATTCTGTTTCATGTAAGAAAATACACTGAAGAGCTGAATCTGAAAATTCCTTTCAAAAACTCTTGGCTATACAAACATGCTAAAATTCACTGTAAATGGAGTAAGACAGGAGGTTGCCAAGCCCGAGAAGTGATACATCCTGTACTTCTGGATTAGATATCTGAGAAATCATTGTGAGAAAAACATGATATGAATGTCCTTTCTGGTTTCAACCTAGCTAGATTGCTAAAATTCAGTGGCAACTCTATTGCAACATAATGTCTTTCATAGTTGTATCAGTTCAGATTTGTAAATGGCAGTCACAAATACAGCTCATCCAGCAAACTACCTGTCAGGCGCGTCTCTGCGCATTTGCGTTCTACCATCATGCAGCATCTGGTAATAATCCCCCCGCAGACACGCCTGAACACACTGACACACACACGCCGGCTGCCTTACCCTCCTCTTCACCCCGCCTGCCTTCACCCTCAGCAAACATGCTGCAGCTCTACCTTGCTGGGAGACCTGAGTGAAGGAAGGCACCCTGCTTCATTCCTAACACCCTGGTGCTCAAGTCTCTCAGAGATACAATCATACCCATACATTGTCATTTTTACAGACCACCTGAAGTTTCTCAGTCCGTGTGGTGGCTTACGGCCATGTAATTTCTCAGCGCCCTTCCTTCCAGGCACCATGTGGAAAACACAGCCATTAAGTCTGATGCATGGATTCCAGAAAAGATTATTACCAAAAATTACTTTGGGACTCTAATCTCCAATACCTATGTCAAAACAATGTCAACACAATGTCAAAAAGGCTATAGTTATCAAGCTAATGCAGACAAAACAACACAAGAAAGGAGCAATCTTGTAAAGCTTTCACACACACATAGGAGAGAAGGAAGTTACATACAGCAGGTTATAGAGCATAATCTAGCACAGAGGAATGGGGAAGGCAGAGATGTATGGCTGAAGAGGAACAGGAAAATTATTACATTCTGCCAAATCTGGAGAAGACAGTGACAGAGAGGTTGGATAGAAATGGAGCGCCAATAGTGTGCTCTGGCAGGGAACAGGATTTCCCAAAGTGCCATCAGTGCAGAAAACGACAGGTTTACACAGGTAAGAACAGGGAGTTAGGCAGAAAAACATTCCTGTGAATCCATGTTTTCTCCATCCTTTCCCACAGGATTTCTGTTGCCAAAGTGCTCTTTCATAATATAATTATTTTAATGACTCCAAGTCTCTATTTCTTGTGGCAGACTTGTGAAGGACTTCACATTTTTAAATTCACAACTCTTCAAATTACCCTGCACATTTTATGCACCATTCCTAAAATTCATCCCCACCTGGATTACTTGCAGAACTGTACTTACATACACAAGCAGGCTTTTACTTAATAGTTCTTCATAGATACTCTCCTGATATTTCAGGTTTATATCACTGATTCCATTTCCTCTTCTTTCAGTTTCCAAAGACATTATCTTCATTCTCCCATTTACCCTGGAAACTCCTTCTCTCCTCACATCTCCCCGTATCCAGCTAGGAACTGTGTCTGTTTCCTCAGAAGTCTGACATTTCATCACTAAGATCATTCTCTGCAATAACATCCTTATTCAAATCTGAGTATTTTAGATGTCTCCCTTTCTCTCTAGATGTCTTGTCCAGTCCACCTAAAACCAAGTTAGCAACAACACTCAACTGAACTGTGAAGTATCGAGCTCCTCTCCTCCACATTTTCACTCTTATCCTTTGATAGCACCTTAGCACTCGCCTTTCAAGTCACGCATAAGCCAGGTGCAGCTTACGTTTCAGAACTGGTCTCCTGCTGACTTCCCTATACTTTCCCTGCTTTGCAAATCATTTGGTTGTTTCTCCTGCATCTCTCTCTTCAGTTTAGAGTGTTTGGTCTTACACAACAAATTCTTTTTCTTACATTTAATTCTTTCCTGACTGTAACACCTATGTACGAGCTGACTTCCACATCAGAAAGGAACTTAGAATAATTGTGAATAAAAATACTAAGTAATTGCTATCTCTAAAATTATCATTTCTCCTACTTTTTATGTATCTTGCTTTTACATGGAAAGCCATTTAGCCTTTGACTCCAACACGATACAGACACTACTGACAACCTGTCTGTACTGTGGCATGCTGTGCCTCCAGCCTCTGCTGGGCAGAAACATTCTATCTGACAACAAAATGTCCAGCCTGCACCCTGGGGGCCGTCTTCAGATTTTGGCCCAAAAGGAACTGCAAATTTGCAACGCTATTAAGGCAGTGATAATCTCTTAAATGCAACCACAGAAAGACCCTTGCTTCTGACTCCTCAAGAAACCAGTCAGGTAGGGCAACTGTACAGCTGCAAGAATACTTCAACACCAAATAGGCTTTAAATCTAATAAAAATCTTCATTAGAACACAAAACAGAATAAGGGAACATAAAGAAAGAAAACTGACATTTGCTGGGTAAAATAAAATTAAAAAAAAATAAATTCTGTAAACCAAGTTTTCTGTGCTCACATGTCCTTGAAAATGGTTCATTTCTTCAGGTTTGCTCTTATTCCAGCAACTCTGTGACTTCCAGGGTTCAGGCACGACCTGCAGAGTCAGCCAGACCTGCCAGAGGTGTTCTGGAGAGCAGTATAAGACACTGAAAGAGGCATCCGTCCATGAACACTGCTTGAACAGCCCAACATGCCCTGTACAACACTGTACTGACCCAGACACATTCAAACCTCAACTACCTTTCTGAAGCTCCTGCCATCGTGTCCACATCTTGTTTGTTTCCTGCTGGTCCTCCATTTTTTTCCATATTTCCCTGCTGCTGCTCCATTTTTCCTTCTTTTTCTGCCCTTTCTAGAATTACCACCACCTCTTCCTTACACATCTAGTGTCGTCAGCACCACTGGCTCCTTGTAAGAGCTACCTGGGAACAGTTCTGCTCCCAGACATTTTAGGAGGCTGACTGTCTCCTCTTCCAGGTCCAGGGAACTAGACAATGGCACTTGAACTTGCTCTACATACCCTTATTACCAGCAGCGGTAATGCACACTTCGTGCAGTGGAATTTACAGAAAATAAATTTAGAAATCCCTAGCAAAATTTCAGAACCGTGGCTCTACAGCCAGGAACAGTTACTTTGGACCCTCAAGCTCCTTCTCTCCTACCATGACTATTCTCCTGGCAGCTGATTTAAACTACCATCAAGCCTGTGAAACAAGACCCTTGGCAGAGACCCAAGAGCATAGTCCAAATCCTATCTGAAGGGATCTATCCAGTGAGTAACAACTCCAGCATACACAGCTATACTGCTGTCATAAGGATGTCCAGTCTTGGAAGATGCCAGTTCAGAGATGAGATATAGTCAAAACTGAGCTCAAGGAAGAAAGACACCAACATGGTGCTGGGTGGGGTTTTAAAGTCACTATACAGACCATAAAGTCTCTTCGGGTGCTGACACACACTCAAAACCACTGTGATCGGTTCACTCTCAGTACCCCTGTGTTCCACAATAATCTCAAGTTCATATCCAGAAGGCTTTCAAAATGACGTAATCTTCCATCTCCAGTTAATCAACTCCATCTCATCCAGGCAGGAAATGATAAAAGTTATGTGCAACTTGATTGCTTTGCAGCATAAATAAAGCAGTGGCAAGAAGCCACTGCCCTTCAATAAATTCTGCAAATTTCTTAGCCATGCACTTTATCACACAGACCTAAAATCTGTCCTCCTCTCTGTATGGTGGATTCTCAGAGAACAGAAGAGCAAGCAACCAAAGGATTCTCAGTAGCTGGGAGCAAAAACTAAAGAGAAGACTTACAGCTCTAGGGCAAAGAGAAAGCATCACACTTCATCTCTTCAGACACACCAGGACTTCACCACCCACAAAGGCAAAGCTAAGCAGGGGGAACTTCACACAGACCTGATCAACACTGTGAATCAAATCATCTCTTGTCCAAAAATCGGTAAATGCTTGATCTCCTTGCTCTCTAAGAGTAAGATACGGATCTTTGACTTCACTTTAGCAAAAGGAATTTTAAATAGCAGTCATATTAAAATGAAAAGCCTTCCCCTAAACCCATTGTATTTCACTTACAATTTCTCCTTGAGAAAATGGAAAGGAAAAAAATAATCATATGTAACAGATGAGCGGTCATGTCAGCAATGAACTCCTGCAAAGGTCTCAGCACAACTGCTGGGAGAGCTCATGTGAAGTCAAACAGGTTTGAATGGGAGGCTGACAGGAGTGGTGGAACAGGACAGCTACAGCTTGCTCTCTCTCCAAGTTTTCCAATGTCATCTTCACACAAATCAATATAGCTTTAAATTCAAGTAAATGAGTGAAATGCGGGAAATCTGTCAAATCCTTCAGGAAACTTCCCCTGGTTTACAGTGTTACTTTTTTTTTCTTCAGTTTCCATTAGTATTGAATCCCTAACAAGTCAAATCAGGAAGTGAGTATCTGATGACCCCATGATCTGTGTGCTATCCCTCAGACAAATCTCCATCAACTGCTGAAGTTAAAGTTTCCTTCAGTGAACTCTCAGGCTGGACACAAAACCTCCAGGACGCTTCCAGGGAAGTTGTGCTTGGGATTTCAAACAAACAAAGTTATTAGCAGATAGCCTGTTGGTGACTGACTCAAGAAAATCTGGCTGCCAATCTTATAAGCAGTATTGTGTTAAGAGCTCGCTAAGTATATCTTAAGGGTGAACTTCTATGAACCTCAACATAGCATAAAAATCTCAAGCAGAAAGCACAGAAAATATTAAAATCTGTGTTTCTGCCTTTGCATATAGAGTAACTGTTTCCTGATCTCAGAGAAAAAAACTTTTTAGGAAGCAAAATGAACAGTGGTAGCATGGAGACTAAAAATCAGGAGACAGAAAAAACAATGACCACTGTCTGATCATTGTAAAAGACCCAAGCTAAACAGAGAGTGTCCATATCAGAGCTGGAATACAGAGGCATCTCACTCAGAGCAGCAGCAAGGTATGTCAAAATTTGCAGAGGAAATAAAACTAGTTAGGTAACTCTTGAAAAAAAAAAATGGACAAGAACTTAAAAATGGCCAACCCAAAGCAGAAAAATCAGTGACTTGGTAGACTATACAAGTATCACGAATAATAAAAGGAACGAGATAATATTTACTGAGTTCAAAATTGCAGTGCTTGAAAAACACTTGTAGACAGTTCTAGAAAAGCTTAGACAACAACAAAACTCAAAAAAAGGGTGAAACAAATGCTACAGAGGAATAAAATGGAAATTAGTAGGTACAACAGTCTACAAAATCAGCTGTAGCAGCTTATTTGGTAGTTGTATACTGTACTTTCTCAGGAGAGAACAAGGAGTTGTATAGTGACAGGTAATAAGAAGAAGCCAGGTGCACTGAAAAATTCTTTTTCTACAGTGATCGGGAGGAATGAACTTTTTACCTGAGAAAAGAGAACATTAAAGAACCTGAAAGGCATATTTAAAACACTGACTGATTAAAGAAGGAGATTAGGTGTTCATATTTTCCTTATCTCATAAAGCCAAAAAGCATAACACATAAAATTATGCCACAAGACAAGTGTTTCAGAAAAAAACCAAATTGCTTTCTGGCAACAATCTGACATAAATTCCTCAGTCATCTTAAAACCTGAAAATGGGGAAAAAAAATCTCAATTCAGAACACCAGGGAGAGAGAGACTATGATGGTATTCTGATGCTACTACTTGTTTTTAACCTAAAAATGGACAACCTGGAAGCAGATCATTTAGTTTGGAAACTGCAACTATACAAGTCTGGTAAACTGAATGTCCCACACCAGTTCACTGCAAAAGAGTGACAGTCCCTGGATGGCAGTCTCTGGTTTGCGTGAGACCAAAGTACTGTCTGTGGTGCCAGGACTTGGAGTAGGAACAGTTGCTTGTGACTTGGGTCTCATCCCTCTTTCAGTCAGGAGACCCTAGTTCAAGCTTTGGGATGAAAATCATCTCAGTCATAAAATTATGTTTATGCCCACAACTGTCTATCTCAGGCTTCCACAGTGGAGAGAAATAGGCTTTTTTAAAGGGCATTATTTATCTGTATTCTTTTAAACATCCATTTCTGCATCAGAAGAATTGCGCCCTGAACATTGCTGCCTACACCAACTTAATCTCTCAACTATGAAGGGAGCCAAGAGTGACTAGCTCACATATACATGAATAAAATGGATATGTCTACACTTAGCCAAATAAATCCCACTCCCAAAGTCCACCACGGCCTTAGAGCCGCATAGATTTTTCAGTAATTCATTCCTCTTTAACAACATCTACTGGTCTGGAGTTGAGTGCACGGTTTGTTTCTTTCAGGCCATGGAACTTGCTATATCTATCAAACAGCCCTGTCTGCCTGACTACCTCCTAAAAGTTTTTTCTGTAATTCTGACCATGTGGGTCTTCCATGAAGTCAGTACAAGGACTCTTGCTAATGCTGCTCTGCAGACAAGGAATTCTGAGACTCTCATGACAGATGCAATCCAAGAATGCAGGCCTGGCTGAGGAAGTGTAGAGAGCACAGCAGTGCCCAACCAGCAGAAAACTGCCAAGGCAGGATCTACGCTGGGAAAGCTGGCAGCTGAAGGGGGCTGCTGACAGTGGTCAAAGGAGCTGACAGGTGGGGAAAGCCACTTCTCCCTTCAACAGCCGCACAACCCCCAGGCCTCCTCACTTCTTGAGCCATCCCACAGCTGTCACCTGGTGTGCAACTGTTCTCAGGAGATCCAAGTAGGATCAACAAGCCAAACATATTTTATGCACTGTTCTCAGGAAAAAAATGCTTAAACTACTTCCTCCTAAAATTTCCCCAGAATGGTTAGTCTTCAGACAGAAAACCCGCCCCCCAGCCTGAGCAACACTAGACCATAAATCTGTGGTTCCCTATGATTGTTTCTAGCTACAGCTCAATCACTGTGACTAACACTGTAACTGCAATTACAGCTGGTAATTCTGAGAAATCCTGCATATTCCCTACATAATTTCACATACCTCAGATGAATTTGTATTTCTCCCAGGATTACAGTCCCAGTTTGAGAAACACTGTTTTAAGGCAAATATTTCAAAATTACAAGAGCTTTGATGAGAGATGGAAATGCAGAGATAACTTCTATTGCTGTTACCAATTCTGCAACTACAATAAAATGAAAATACTTAACATTAAGAAAAACCCAAGTTTATCTAGGTTTAGCTCTATTTTGACAGGTCTGCTAGGACTACCTATACATGAATTTGAAAAACATCTGTTCGATCACTCTCTAGATGTTAACTGAGTAACTGATACTTAAAATGTGTTTGCTGAGCCTTAGATGGAAACAGAATTTTCTGTCTACAGTCTCTGTAGAGAGTTGTGCCTCCTACACTCTTCCCTATCCCAGACACTGAATTATCTCCATTGCCCAGTGTACAGCTGGGTCCTTGTGTACCTGTTAAGTCCCTCATTAAAGAGTTTGCCACAGAATAAACAATTTCCTGCTGATTTATGAATTCCAGTCCAAGTCTTCAATCACTTCTAAGCATGGCCAGATTCCTAGCTAGTTTAAAAGAATGGTGTTCTACCCATATCAAGAAGGTAAAACAAATTATTTCTCCTGAGAGTCCAAGCTACTGTGCACAACACTTTTAAACAATGAACTCGTGATTTAGACCATCCACGATTCAGTTTCCTATCTATCTAGGTATGTTAATGGAACTTAATTGTTTCTTTTGTTTGTTTGGATTTGGGTTTTGTTTGTTTTTTGTTTCACATATATCAACTGGGAAAACATCAAGAGGTAAAAGCCTTCCACATTTTATCAGATACCTGTACAGTGACAAACACAATGGAATAATGATCTTTGTTGGGCTGACTCCCATCACCGTGGTACAGACAAGAATGGTAGCTTTACTTCACAGCAGACATACAGCTACAAACCCCTTCATTCTATGGGAATTACTAGATGAATGAATATGAGCTACCCCATACAGTCGCAAGAACTTAAATGAGACATGAAAGGAAATTCTTCACAATGAGAACGGACAAAAATTGTAACAGACTGCCTGATGAGGCTGTGAAACCTCCACCCTTACAGATTTTCAAAACTTAACAAGGCCCTGACAACCCTGTTTTTAGCAGAAGGTTGAACTAGGTAACTTAAGTTTCTTCCCATCTAAACTCTTCCATTATTCCAATGAATAGACTCAGAAAACTTAGAAAAAGACCATTTCAGTGGGATATTAGGAAGAGTGAAGTGCTGGACTTGATCTAATAGAAACTGCAGAAAATGTCATCGATTCTTTTCTTACACAATAATCATTTCTGTAAGTAATTCTTCCCATAGTATATTCTGTTACTCCAAAAGTTCCACTTTTGACCGAATTTGAATTGGAAATGTAATACATACCTTCAGCACACCCCTCTAAACTCTTATTTTCTCATTTTTTATCATTTTAATACAAAGTTCCCAAACCAGTGTTTATTTATTCCTGGGCTATTATTCTCCTTATTTAAGACTTTCAGAAGCTAGAGCTGGTAATAGCCACAGAATTTTCTCTACCACTTTTCTATGCATGCTGATTCCCAGCTGTTTGCTCTTAGGAGCTTTGTCTGACCCATTCCAAAGCATTTCTGCTAATGGGACTTCTACTGGAAAGGTATTTCCACCATTTACTACAAAAATAATTTTCCTCCCCTGACACAATCCACAAACTTTTCACGACGTACCTTCATTGGCCTCTTCAGTGCTTCCTGAATATCCACGCGCTTCCGCATAATGGTCTGGTCTAGCTTGCGTTCAAAGGCCAAGAGATCCATGTAGGCCTGGGACTCAGGAACCAGCTCCCGGATCTGAGAAGGAAGCAAGGAATATCCAAGCGCTGGAAGCACGAATTTGCCATGTTCCAGAACAGCAATACCGACACATTCCCAGCCCCTGGACAGATGTGCCCAGAGGAGTTCTGCCTCCCACAGCAGTTCCCAGGCAGCGAGGCAGATCTCAGTGGCATGGGACAAGCATAGACTGAAAAGCAGCAGCACAGAACTGAAGCCAATGGATTCTGGAAGACCCTGCCTGAATCCACAAGGCCTGAATCATGGCTGTTTTCTTCAAGTGAGGCTTAGCTACCGGCAGCCAGGGAGCCACTGCTCTCGGCAATCCAAAGTACAGTGAATTTGTCCTGTTCAAAACTAGAAGAATGCTGCATATCTCCAGACTAAAAGAGGGAGGGTGTTCATGTTGACGTTTCAAATACAAGTGTTACCCATTTTAAGTAAAAACTGTCACGTAGGATGCCAACCTTTGCCAGCAGATCTTCCTGGCTGAGGTGAAATTAACCTTCACGTCAAAGTTTCAACACGACCAGCTATCAGGTCTCAACTTATGATCCTGCCAATCTTTATTGGTATTTTAATACATTAGTTAACTACATTAGTTCTATTGACACCCCCCCCTTTTTATTTTCTCTTTTACAAGGAAGTTAGCAGAGGAGGGGATATGAAGCAGGCTGAAGGAAGACCTAATGAACGTAGCTTAGAAATGGGTAAGTATACCCTTAAATGAAAATGTTGGTTCTTAATTTGGAATATTGCATTCAGGCAAACCATTAAAAAAGGTACTGTAAGTAATTAAAATAGATCTACCAGACAACCTGGTCTATTTCTACAATATTCACTCTAGCTTTCACCTATTTAAAATAGGTGAAATATTTTTCTAACTAAAATATTTAACTGTTATAATATTTCCATAGGAATTAAAAGTGAGTTGGTATTCCTGTTTTGCTTTAGAATCAGAATCAGTTACAGTTAAAATTACAGTTTATATCTGGTGTAAGACACAAACACCTATATGAGAGACACCAGGCATACACCTGTTCCCTGTGTTCTGCAAGCACATGAGAACTATTGCACGAGGTCATATCAACAGCTGGCTCTCCTAGTATTGTGTCTCTGACAAGGTTTGAAAGTTGCTGCCTTTTTAATATCTGCAATAGCCCAAGGCAGAGCATTCCAGAACCCCACCAGGCAATGTGGGAGGAATCACCTCCTTTTGCTCATTTGGAACCTGCCACCAGTGAGCTTCATTTTAAGCCATTTCCGTGCATGGCTGGAGCAGTGGCGGGCAGGCATTCCCTAGAGGCACCTTTTCTGCATGTTTTACAGGTTTTTGTCATCCCTTTCTTAATAATTTTCTTTTCCAGCCTGAAGACAAATGATTTCTCCCTGCTGTATTTAGACGGATTAGGATTATCAAATAAATGTCTCTTTCAACCTACTCTGTTTGTTCTGAGATGGTAGAATACCTGCTCTACTTACAGCAAGATCAATACTTTGGAAAAGCAGAAACCACAGAGCAAAAAATACTGTTCAGCTTTAGCCGAACCATTATATTTTTAACTGCTTATATGCTTTCTCAAAGTGTTAGTATCAGCAGAGTAGTAAAAGAAACACGAGCACGAAGAGCAAGCATTACCCTGGAAACATCAAGGACTTGACAGACAGCTTGCAGAGTAAGGGCAGTGAGGCAGTGAGTGCAAACCTTTGGACCCAACAAAACACTCCAACAGTTTCTTCCTGTTCTGCACAGATGAAAAGATTCCTTAGTTCCTCACCTGAGGAAATCCATCATGGTATGCTGCAGTCAGTCAAAAATTCTGGACCGAGAAAGTAGTTCCAGATCTTTAATGCCAAGTTCCATCAGAGTCAGTTCGTGAACCCCCCGGGCACATAGTGAAGCAGGGAGAGGCCTACAGAGTCCTTAAGATACAGCCTATACAACACAGGTGATACAACCTTTCCAGCTGGGTCAATGGGTACTAGACCCAGGATCTAACAAAATTTCTAGTAAGTTTGTAGAAACAGCAGAAACCTTCAATAAATATTTCTATTCCACACTTTTACATCTTTTAGCACATGTAAGTGGAAAGGGTATTTCCTATTCCATTCCTATAACCAAACTGCATGTTAAATGTTATAAGATGTTAAAAAGCACAAACACTTTAAAATCAGCCAAAGACAAAACTGCATCCAATTCCTTGAACTGCAAATGGCCACAGGTTGGGAGAGCATTTGAGAGAAGAATTGTACTTGCTATGTTTGTATTCTTCTCTAGGGATGTGTTATGGTCACAGCGAAGGTGGGATTTGGGGCTAGATCAAAGGTTCACTCAGACCAGTTTTGGCAGCTCTTACAGTCTTTTGCTTTCTCACCCTACTAATGGAATGATCTTTTGGAGGCATGATAGTGTTTGTGTGATAAGGATCTGTGCAGCCTGCCTAATTCCTTCTTCTTGCATGGTTTGCCCTAACTGAAAAGTTCATAGCTCCATGCAAGTCTACACTCGTCTACAAAAGTTCAAACTAAAAATGTGAAAATAGTATTTCAACACTTAAATTCTCCATTCCAGTCTTTATCTAGTTGAAGAAATTCCAGAAAGCACCCAGCAGAAGCAGCATCTTGTCAGCAAATGTTTTGAAGCATATATAGTTACACTTTATCTTAGAATTAGATGGATAACTGGAAGAGATTACTATTAATATTAGTAAGACAGCGTCTTTCTAGAGGCTGGAGTTGTTTATCGTTCTATTGTGAAAATTCCAATGTTTTAAACTTTTAAAAATTAGTAAAAAGCAACTATTACGAATAGTTGCTTTCCACAGTTTTTTTATCAATGGTGACAGAAAAATGGCCAACTTGCAAGTGCGGCAGTGAGGACAGAGCAGAAGGAATGGCCTAATGGGAGAGCCTCTCACAATTTCCACATAGAAGCAGCACAATGTGGGGGCCCCACCACACCTGCCTGTAAACAGATGTGCAAGGCTTGAGAGAAAGAATCAGAAACCAAGGAACAGCTGCAACACTACAAAATTTGGGATACGAACAACATCTTTGGATAGCTTCTATGGCTGTCACAGTACGACAGCTTGGAAGGCAAGGACAGCAGTCAGCAGGCTGGGGAAAGCAATGAGGAAGCCTTCTGCAAGGAGATCAGCAGCAGAAGGAAAGCTAAGGAAAACCCAGGTCTGGGTCAGGCTCTGCTGCTCACGTCAAAAGCCACAAAGAAGGCTGTGGCTCTCCATGTTGCCTTTGGCTCCATCGCTCCTGGTTAAGTCCTGTCCTCAGGCCTCCCAAGGTCCTGAGCCCAAGTCAGTCAGGGCAGCAAGGCTGTTCAGAGGGACCCTGACAGGCCGCAGAAACAGGACGGCACTTCAGCATGGTGAAGTTCAGCACAGGAAAAGTTCTGCTCCTGGGATAGAATGATGCCGTGCAGGGCGACAGGTGGGCATGGGCAGGGTAGAAAACAGGTTGGCAGGACAGATTTGGGGGCCCTGATGGACAGACAACAAGTGCAGAAGGAGTCTGTGGGGTAAGGCAGCCATAGCAAAGGTCAGCTGCAAAGGGGGCTGTATAAGTGCACGTGTTGCCGTCAAGCCTGGGAAAGAGGCTTTTCCTTGCTACGCCACGCTGGTGAAACTGGATCTGGACTGGTGGGCACAGGACCACAGAGATGTGACACTCTGGAGCGAGGCCCGCAGAGGCTCAGTAGGATGTTGGGGGCTGGAGCACAGACCTGCTGAGAGAAGCTGCAAGAGCTTCTCCAGCCTGGAGGAGAAAAGGGAAAAGGAGATCGCCTGGGTGAGTGCGACTGCCATATGGCCTGGTGAAGCACAGACAGGGCCAGCCTCCCCTTGGAGGTGCATGCGATTAGGGTGAGAGGCAACAGAAACTCACTGCAGCAGGGCCAATTCACTCCCTATAAGGAACTGGTTTGTAAAAAGAACCTCTGTCAAAACAAACAAAACACATGATGGTATTAAAACATTGGAACAGGGTGCCAAAAAATGCTCTGGAGTGTCCATCCTTGGCTGGAGGTATTCAGAACCCATCTGGACAAGGTCCTGAGCAAGCTGATGTAATTTGAACCTGTTTTGTACAACAGCTGGCCTGCAGAACTTTCAGAGGTCCTACTGTTGTGCACCTCCAAGGTCCCAGAAAAAAACCCAATAAATAAAATTGGACCTATTTCAGGCAGGAGCAACTGGAGCTGCACTCTTCACTAAGCATTCTGCCTAAGCAGGACAAACAAAACAGTTTCAACCATCTTGATTTTTAAAAAAGAAAAAAAAAAATCACTAATAAATAGCGATTTGGCTGCTTCTTTAGAATTAGGCTACCCTAGAATTCCCGTCCTTGAGAGGTAACAAAATCCAAGACCTCCAACTCCCCCATACCTGACAAGCTCAATTTGATTCTGATCCATTTTTTTGCCACCTATGGCAGATGCACACAACCCACACATTTCACAGGTATTGTTGAGAACTAGAATTTTTAAATCTTAAGTGGCAGTGACTGAAGTCTGACTTGGCAGCTACAGGACAGTTTCCCCACTTAAAAAACTTTAGCCTATAGCTTACTGACAGATGTGTCTCTACCACTGAGGTTTCTATGGTGGTCAAAGAAAGACAGCTAAGGGCTTACACTCCTTATAAACCGTAACTGTGCCACCCTGCGACCCCTAAAAGAGAGTGGTTTGAGGAGGATTTCTGACTGACTACCACAGGGCCAGTAACACAGTTCAGTAAAATGGCAAAAGCAACCCATGTTCTTGGTCTTCCTCTCTTAGGAGCTGGCAAGCCATTGCTGTTGCTCGGTCCCCTCAGGGCCTTCCTTCAGGATGAACAAGGCCTGCTGTCTCAGTTTTTCCTCATGTGCTGATCCAGTCATTCAATCAACCTGACAATCATCCACTGACCTCAGTCCAGTTTGCCAATGTTTTTCTTGAATTCAGGATCCCAAGACTGGACACTGTGCTCTAGCAGTGAGCTAATGAGTACTGAGCAAAGAAGGGTAATCAAGTCCCTCAATCTCTGGGCTGTGCTCCTGGCCACAGAGCTGTGGATGCTGTTAGTCATCTTTGCTGACAAGGCATACCTCCTGCTCACACTCAGCTCACTGTCCACCAGTGCCTCCAGGGCCTATCCAGCAGTGCTGCTTCCCAGCCAGGCAGCCCTCCTCTTTCCCAAGGAAGAAATCTGACTTAGTTGCATTTCATAAAGTTTTAGTTGGTTCATTCCCCCAGCCTGTCCACAAGCATATTGACAGATTTCCCCACCCAGTGACTGGTGTCATCTGTAGATTTATAAGCAAGCACTGCACTGCCTCCTCCAGCGGCAAAGATGCTGGACTGAACAGCCGCCAGGACACATCCCTGCAGTACTCTGATGTCAGTGTCTTCATGGCCAAGTGCAACCATTAGCCACCTTCTCAGCCTCATCACCCAACCAGATGGCTGTCAGCCCATTTAGACCAAAATGTCCCAACCTAGGTACAAGACTATTATGGATGAGAGAGTGGCCTTGAAAGGACATTGGCCAGTTCCCTCAGCTCCCTCAGATGCAGCCTGTTGGGTATCACGGAGTTGTAAGGGTCAACTTTCCTCAACTAATCCCTGGCCCCATCTCTGTCCGCTGTCGGCTGTTCCTCTTGGATGTGTTCACTGACCACAGGGCATGGGAGGCATCGTTAGTGCAGACTGAACAAGGAAGGCTTTGAGTGCTTCAGACGTACTGTCTCTGTCATCACTGGATCACCCAGCTCACTCACCACGGGGCACACATTTCCCTTGGTCAGTCTTTATTACTAGTGCGATAGTAGAAGGCTGTTCTTGTCCTTGATGTCCCTTGAAGATCTCAACTACAGCTGACCTTTGACTTTGCCGAAACCATTCCCTGTATGCCCAGGCAACGTTTCTAATATCCTCTTCTGTAGCCTGTCCCTGCTTCACTTCTTGTACATTGCCTTTTAATGTTGGGACCACCTCTGTGAGTTCCCTATTCTGGGCTCCTCATAAATCTGCTCATTTTCCTGCATTTAAAACAGGCTGCCCTTAAAGGTCCTTAAAGACCTCCCAGCTTCCCTGAGCCACTTTGCCCTTCAGAGCTGCTTTTCAAGGAACTACACCTACCAGTTCCCTGAACAAGCCAAACTCTGCTTGTCTAAAGTCCAGGGCTTGTACTTGACTACCCTCCTTCCTCATGCTCTGCAAGATCTTGAATTTCTTATTTCACAATTGCTATATCCAAGGCTATCACTGATTATCGCACCCCTAACATCTTCTTTCTTACAAGTGAATGGCAGATCCAGGTGTTCCTCACCCCTGGATGCCTCAGATGGAGAAAGAGGTGGACAACAGCCATGCAGTGACCAAACCACAGCAGGACAGCTATTATGGCATGGGATCTGTGCAGAGAATTCCACATGGTGGTCAGTGAACAGCAGCAGCAAAAACTGACTAAATATTTGCGTAAAGGAAAATGAAGTAGAGAGGATGAAAAGGAGAGGACAGGTGTACAAAAACCTGTCAGCACAGCTAGACAAAAAGTCCTCAGGAATTTGGGCCTGAGTGAGAAGAACAGCAGCCAATATTAAGAGACAAGCATGCCACTGAAGGAGGGGCAGTTTGCTGTTTCAAAGTTGCACTCCACTCAGGAAGTTAAACAAGGAGAAGCAGAGACAGGCACAGGTATGGAGCCAGAATGGTTTTCAGCTGAGATTCCTGCATCAGAATTGGTAGGCAAGGAAGCCAAAGAAATAGAATGGATCACATTCATAGTTCCTGGGAAAAAATGTAATGACTCAACCTTAAGAGAAAATAAGACTGACCAGAAGTAATGAGGAGGCAAGGTGTGGAGAAAGAGGTGCAATCTGAGGTGCAGTCATGTGTCCCTACAGGCAATTTGTCGTCTGAGGTCAAAATTGAGGCACAACTGCTAAACTTGGGTGATAAAGGCAACATCCAGAGATTTAGCTCCCCAGCTGTGAATGAAGATGCCTGTAAACTTCTCCGAAACAGAATGAGATTTTCAGTGACAACCAGGTGTGAACAAGGGAAAGATCCAAAAGTGAGAAAAATGGGATGGGAAAGAACCTGCTGGATGGAACTGGAGTTTATGTTAAATACATATAAAAAATATTAAGCCTTGTTATGTTACAGTATGTCAACCTGAGCTTAACCAAGCCCTTGTGTTCATTAAAATTGCATTTTAGACAGAAGATATGCAGTCAATACAATCAACTTGCATTTAACTAAAGCATTTGACATACAGTCATAAAGGGAACCACTCCTTAAGACTGAAAAATGGGGTTTGGAACAAGACCTGGCATAGCAAAAAAGTATTAAGCAGGAAGTGCCTCACGGACCATTCCATCAATAGTTCTTGTACAAAAAGCAGAAGTGTGCTAAGAAAACTTAGCAATGATAAATTTGGGTGTCACTGTCATTGCAAGGCAGAGGATAGTACAGAGAATGTAAGGAAGCTCAGAACTGTATAGTAGAGATGGGACGAAATACAGCATTACAAAGCACAGGATCATGCCTCAGAGTCTAAATCCTGCTCTACTATGGGAATTCATCAGTTGCATGACAGAAAGCAGAAATACTTCTATTAGCCAATCACAGAATGACCAGAGGCTGTATCAATGTGGAAAGGCCATGGGAAAAAAAAAAAAAGCACAGCAATACCAATTTGCAGCGCTATTTCCAGTAAAGATAAAATGCAGGAGTGGCATTCAAGCACTGGTGATACTGGTAATCTCTCCTACAACATATAGTTCTGGTTTATTGAGAGGTAGATTTAAAAGGTTTGAAAGAGATTAATTTAACCTGGAATAGATAAAACAAATGACTAAGAGGATTTCAAGAGGGGACCATCTCTTACCTGGCAAGCTAAAAGCACTTCCCTCGCCGAGCCTAGCAAAACAAAAACCCCCAAGATGCCAGATCAAAAGTGTGTCTCAAGTAAGGAACCTAACTAGTCTTGAGATGTCAGTTCTGTAATGGCTTCCATGACAGAGGGAACCAGACCAGAAGTGCCACGATGTCCCGTGCAGTTCCCAATCCAATCTTCCTATGTGCAATAGTTTGCTGGGTTGAATTTTTCATACTCTTATATTCCTGAAAAATTAAATCCTTCTCAAATAGTTGACCTGGCTCAGTGATCCTACCCAGCCAGCACTGTGCTCCAGGACTGTGGCACAGGCTTGACCAGAGAGCCTGGAAATCCAGCAAGAGGCTACCTGTGCCAACTGCCTGAGTCACTATCATAGTGAGGAACACTGAGAACCCATCTCCTTTCCCACTACTAAAGAAGATAATTTTCAAGAGTAAAATGTATTTAATACCTTCCCCTCTCCCCTTCAAAGTTCCCAGAAAACATAAGCAGGAGTCTGCAAAAAGTCTGTGGGTAACAGATGCTGACTGGCTGGAAAACACTCCAGAGGTAGTTCCAGAAAGCTGGAAGTTTTACCCCATGTTTCACATGCATTCCACAGCCACCAGTGCAAATCCTCCACTTGACAGGACGATGATGGGCACAGCATTTCTTCATCCCACAGATGGTGTAAGAGATTTCTGACACACTAACTGCAGCCTGACAGAGTACCTTAACCCAGACAGAGGTCACATCATTGACACCAGCACTGCAGCTGCACTGATAAAAACCCCACTGCAGAAAAGACCTCTAGCAATTGCCTTATTACTCCATCAGTTAAAGCTATTGGCTGGCAGCAACAAAGATACTGGAAAGCAAGAATATTTGATGACAGCATGGTTCTGGAAGCATCTGTAGAGATTTTTGACACACCTATATAAGGGTCTATCTATTAAAGAATTATCATGGATTTGGTAAACAGAGTGAGTGGTCTTCTGCTGGCAAAAAAGTTTGACTGCCTCTGAGACCTTTAATCTTATAAAGGCAACAGGCAAAATAAAAAAACAAAAATAAATACACTGCCACAACCAACCAACCAAACCAAAACAACAAAACAAAACTGAAAGTGCCTTGAAATGGACATATACCTCCAGCAACAGCCTTGCTATATAGGATGTACCACTGTCTGTGGAAACAGTTTGTGTGGGACAGACAAAACCGACAGTTCAAGAAACTTAGCTTTCATTATAAAAAAGTACAGCACCAGCAGAGCAGGAAAAAGGCTTCAACACAATTACCAGGGAGGCTGCATGTAGTTCAAAGGTCTGGGTTTAATGGTAGCTTAGTCCTTTCAAGCAACATGAGATCTAATGGCTTACATATGAGAGGCTCTGCTTTCAGAAGGTGGCAGGAATGACAAGAGAAGAAGTGATAGCATAACATCAGGAGTACCAAAGTGGGCTCACCTCTTTGGAGAGCTGGTAGTAGGCACCTGCGAAATGTCACAGAAGACTTTGGAACCCGCTAGCAAGTTTGGGCTCACAACACTAGCAGTGGAGCTTGAAAATTTGAAAAGAATATGGAGGAAAAGTTCACATCTGTCCAAGGGATTCTGAGCCTAGAAAAAGCACCAGCAGTCAAAGCAACTAAGACTAGGATGTGACAAGTGTGTGCGTTTTGAAGCCTTTGGGACCAAGCAGGTTCTTGGGGAACTGTACTGAAGAGGGTAAAGAAAAGGAGAAGTCTGGGAATAATGAGAGAGGAGAACAGAGAGAAATCCCAATGTTTAGAAAGGAAGTAGATGATGTAAGCATTGAGGATCAAACATAGGCAGGCACTCAAAGCTAGACATATCCCCAGGGATAAGAGAAGTAGTAACTCTCCAGACAATACAGACCCCTTGGACTCTGCTGTTTACATGGGTTCACTTCAGTCCTACGGTGACACAACCACAAAAATCACAACCTGGTAGCTCTACTGGGCCAGAGACCTGAGTCTGAGCCCACCCCCTCAGGTACAGCCACACTCTGGACCAGGTTTTGGCCAGCCTCAAAAATGGATCAAACGCATTGTGGAGACCCGAGGGCCCCAGTGCCGAGCTGCTGCTCGGCAGCCCAGCACCACGGTCCCTCCAGCAAGCGGCAGTGCTGGCTCGGCTAACCCAGGCACGAGGCCGTGCAGGCCGGGCTGCTCCACGCTCCCACCCCCCAGCCCAGCCCCAGCCTGGCTCTCCAGACTTTCACCCACTGCCTACTTACTTTTTAATTAGATTTTTAAACAAAAAGTGAAAGAATTTTCTAAAATTCCTCTAATTACACTAAGATGCTTAACTGATTGTGAAGGGAATAGGAAATGAAAGCGACTCACCCTCTGAGGGAGAATTTTGTCAGCCATCTTCCTCCTCTTGGCACTGTACATTTTTTAAAGAAAAAAACACGTTACCATGGTGACAGATCTAGGAGTAACGAGGCCACCTGCTAAATTATCCTGACATCTCCACATGCTGGTGCACAGCTGTGCATGCATCAGCAAAAGGGTCTCACCCATGCCCAGGACCTTGTACCCCTTCTCTCAGCAGCCTGGGGAGGCAGTTAGGTAAGAACAAATCAGGGCTGTCTGTTATGCATCCTGGAAAGAAGTCTGTAAGTTCTTTGATCACAGCATCTTCCGTGGTGCAGGGCGGCAATGTATGCAAGTGCATGTGCACACGCTGCTTCCAGGTACAGACGAGCGGGCAGGAGGACAGTCTCATGCGTGGCGTGCACAGCCACACCTATGTGTGTGCACATCTGAGTGGCTGAGTGCCTGCAAATGGCACGTGAACTTGCTCAAACAGACAACACGCATTTATTCAATCACGCCCAAAGTTAAGTGCTGAAGAACACACACATACATGTGTGTATTTCATATGATGTATGAAAACACACACATATGCACACCCTTCCTTCTTTATATACATACACACTTGTTCTACTGTAACATATTTGCATGAGCAGTCTTCTGCTGGCAAAAAAAGTTTGATTACCTCTGAGACCTTTTAATCTTATAAAGGCAACAGGCAAAATAAAAAACAAAAATAAATACACTCCCACAACCAACCAACCAACCAAACCAAAACAACAAAACTAAAACTAAAATTGCATGAGTGATGGACAAAGGTAAGAGGTCTTACATTTCCACATTTCTTCATCTTTATGAACACACATGTGGGAAGATGTATGTGAGCCAGAAGTGTATATGCATCCTGTGTCCATACCCATGGATAGGGACATTTCTATAGCCATGCTTTTAAAAACACACTTGTACTCATGTACTTAAACACAAATGTGTATGCGCCTGAGAAACTGTTCTGTCAGGAAGACTGTCAAATACACTGTCTTTTGAATTCTTCAGAGTCTAAGAACTGTTTGTGCCCACCAAACCTGTCACCCAGCTTTATCTAACAGGGCCAAGATGGAACTCAGGTCCTATTCTCCAGCTCTTTAATTTGTGAGGCCTTTATCTTAAGCAGGAGATGAATCACTCCATCTGTGACAGACAAATGGGAGAAAGCAAACCACCTGCTGCCACTCTGCTATGTCACAATGTCACAAGGACACCCCCCTCCTTACTGTCTTCGTACTGGAAGTCTGTCATCAGCCATGTCCACATAAAAGCTGTTTCCATGCACACTGGTGTGGCATACTCTCTTCCTACGTTTATTAATAATAAACCAGATTCTTAGACCCTTCCCCATCTCCACATAAGCCAAGGCCGAGGCACTCTTTGTGCCTGGAGATGCAGAGAGCAGAAAATTCAGTTACATCCAACTTAATAGGTGAACAATGTCCCTTCTAAAAAGTGTAGGAATAACGGGAATGGAATGTTACATGGTGTGAAACTCCAACACCCTCCACAGCTCACAAAATCAAATCTGCACTGAACGCTTCATAGGATCTGGACGTAAAGGCTGAGCAAGCCCCAGCCTCCCAAAGGGAGTGGGATATGCATATACCTGCAATAACCCCAAAGACTTGCAAATAAAAATCAAGAAACAAACAAAGCAACATCCCCAAACAATTTGGGTCTCAACCAGTTCTTCAGTAGCCTATTACAGAAGTGAGATTTTTGTCTCCACCAAACCTGCCAAGAAAGAACAAGTGCAACCTTCTTGGCCCATGCTAGAAAACATGGAACTCATTTACCCCCAGAACTGGACCCAAGGTGACAGAAAAGTGTGCCTGAAAAAACAGAATTAGAAATGACAGGGAGGTGGAAATGAAAAAAGGGAAAACATTCAACACCATTATCTGAAGGGAAGGCAGGGCAGAAGAAACAGAGAAGCTCTCTGAGTACCCAGGGAGCACTGCTGTGAACTGGGCTCAAGGCAGTAGAGATCACTGCTAGGTCCCAAACCAGAAAACACTGAAGTTAAAAACAGGAGAGGGGAATTTTCTTCTGTGAGTTAGGCCATCAACTTTTAGAAAATACTGTCCTTTAATCCTCCCTGGAAACTAGTTAGTGACTAAAGTTTACCTTAATTATCCAGCACGGGCAATTTTTCACGTTATATCCACCCTAGTACCTGAAGGTTGGGCATTATTTTGTGCAGTTTCCTGGAGAATCTGCTGGGAGGTGCTATAGAATGTGCATTTTGGCTGGCGCTGGGCAAGATGCACATGCACTGCTTGTGCTCACGTGCTGCACTCACACACACTCCTTCTGTGTTAAACCTTTCTCAGCTGTAATGTATTAATATTCTCAAGATCAGTGTCCTTTCCAGATGCATCCCAGATACAAGCATCCCCAAGTCTGGCTTGCTGATCCAAGGTATATAACCTGGTCAGAGCAGGGCTCCTGAAGAACCGAGCTTAGAGTCATGTTTTACCTACAACTGGATTCCATGACACCACCAGAACACTGCCTGAAGCTGTATATACATCTATAATGATTTTGCAAAAGGTAGCCCACACAGATGACTGCATGCTACGTGTGTGCGAATCACACTCAACACTTAAGACTGATGAGGTCTAGTATGTTGCAAAAAGAAATTAGCCAACTTATTTAAGAGAGAATGCATTCAGTCATGTACAAGGTGGGCATATTTGAAAAACAAAGTTCCTTAAAGAAATCCCTCTAATTTTATGAAATTACTTCCAGTGCATATTTATTTACCTTATATGTAAAAATGGTTGGGAACACTGCAAGTTTTATGACCACTCTTCTGAGTGACCATACTACAAGTATTCACATGACAAACCGAAGTTTTTTCCACTTGTGTCATTTACAAACTATTTTGTTAGCCAGTCAGAAATCAGAGCAACTATACAGAACAGGCAACAAATACTACAGTAATTTTACTATATTAGAAGAGAGCTGTTCATTAATTCTAAAGGCTAAACATACTCGACAGATTTATGGCCTGACAAACCTGCAAAGTAAAAGCAGAGCAACTGCAAAACCAGACATTATTGAAGGTTGGTTTGTTCAAGACCATTCACAAACAAAAAAAAGTAAAATTTACCAATGTTTTTCCTGCTTAAAAAACTGACAATACATATATCTTCTGTTCTGTCTCATTTGATCTTAGAGGTCTTACCTACTGCTAAACAGGCATCATCTTTGCTTCCTCAAATTGTCCTCCTGTGTTTTCTTTCCAGAACACTCACCTCCTAGCTCGGTTCTGAGTGGCTTGCTGCTGCTGCTGCACCTGCTGCTGCACCTGCTGCTGTTGGACCTGCTGTGGTGCAGTGCGTTTTCTTGTTGTTTCCATCACAGTCTGGGGCATCCCAGGTCGCACGGAGGGGCTTCCGACATATGGGGGGCCTGGAGGACCCATGGGAGCCCCCTGATGGGGCATTCGAGCTCCTGATGGCATCCCAGGGCGCTGGAGGAAAAGCAAAACAGAAAGAAAAGCCAGTTTGGTTCCTGTTTCTGCAGCTGCCAAGAATTTGTACATCATGCGACACTAGCCCCAAGAGATTCCCCGTTTTGTCCATCCTGATAAGCACCAAGCAGCAACACAAAGCACGTGAGCTCTGTGACTGGTGTGTCTTGGATGTCACGAAGAGGCATTCAGGGATAAAGCAGACAGGAACTAGGGAGGCAAAATACCAGGCTTGGGAAAACACTTGGTGGTCAGTGGCATATCCAAATCAGGTTACAGCTGGAAGCTACCTTCAGCCTGAGGAGAACACCCCATGGCAGCAACACACAGTCCAAACTGGTGCAGCTCCCATGCTGTTCAGAGCTGCGAGCACGCTCCCACTGCACACTCTGCACTGCCGAGCAGGCAGCTCTGATCAGCTGGGAGACAGAAACCAGCACAGGCAAAACACCAGGATAAACACTTTCCATTAAGAGCCTTCTACTTCACCTACACCAGAGAGCAGTGTCAGTTCATAATGCAACATGAATCCTTTAAGAAAAAGGTCATGTCTCCAATCAAGCCTTTAAAATAAAAAAAAAAAAAAGAATGAAATGGATGTGGGAGTTTGTCAGCAGCCCCTGTAGGCATTCTAAAGCCCTGGCATTTATGTTGACTTCTGCATGCTGTTGAGAGGTACTCCGGGTCAAGTCACAAGCTTAATGCTGCACAAGACACACAGTAAATCCAATTCTGAATTCTAAAAGTTTATAGTCATCAAGGAAAACTGCCAGTAAAATACTTACCGCCTGTAAGATGCAATTCAAAACAGAGAGATGAGCTTAGTCTCAAACTGAGAATTATCAATAGGTATATGTCCACATATATGCAAAAATACAGACACACACACTCTCTGGCGTTTGAACCAGAATGAGAAAAAGAATATCCATGCAACAAAAGTCCTTTGTAAGTCAAGTCCCTCTACAAAGTCTTTTAAGGAAACCAAGAGGCAGTGGCATCCATTATGGATAAACAATTGGTTAAAGGATAGAAATGAGGCAAAAGTAATTGGTTCTGAAAATAAAAGGAAGGCACATGTAAAATTCTGCTGGGACTTCACATTTTCAGCACATTTAAAACAACCCAGACCAAAAAAAAAAAAAA
>WEIT01018922.1:75953-87951 GCA_013389985.1 Dryoscopus gambensis | reverse complement strand
AAAAAAAAAAAAAAAGCCAGGAAAAAAGCAAGGAAGTGAAAAAGTTTGTTGTTAATGTTAAGTTATTCATGCTGGCAAGGATGAAGGCCAGTTTCAAGAACTTTAGAAGGACTTTATGAGACAAAATGAACACTTAAAAGGAAGATGCAAATGTATTTCAATACATATTGAAGTGAATTACAAAAGGGAAAAAACAATCCAAGAATCACAGACAAAGGAATGGGCCCTAAGCTGATTGCTGCCCAGCAGAACCAAAGTCTTGTTTAAACAGATACTTCCAGAAAAAAATTGGTTCACTGGATACGAGAGGTCAAAAAAAGTCATTAAAGAAAAGAAGTAAGAGTGGAGGGAACAGAGGTTACCAGTGTGCCACTGGCCACGGTGTGTCCACAAGTGAAGGTTTGTGTGCAGCTCTGGCTCCTGCAGCTCAGTGATGGCAGAGCACAGCTGAAACAAGGACAATAAATGGCACAGAAATTCTTAACGTATGGAACTGCATCCATGGAATTAAAAATAAATATATTGTGACTTTTCATCTGGAAAGAAGTGATCCAAGGTGATCTACAGGGGCATTTGCCAGAGCTCTGCAGAATCAGGCATAGCTTGGGGAGGGCAGTTGGGTATTGACTGTTCACTGCTTCTGCTAGAACAGTGAACCCTGGCCATCAGTGGAGGCGTCAGGCTCACAGACCACTGAAGGGGTGAGTTTGTCACACTGTAGATATCAGCCTGTAGAACCCTCTTACAAAGGGGTGCTAAGAACATGGAAGACATACTCGGCTCAATAGTTGCAGACTGAGAAAGTACTTTGGAGAAATACACTACTGGACCCCAAAATGAGATGTACGCACCCCTGAGGGTATGCAAGCCAGTCCACTGGGGGTGGAAGAAAACAGTTTGTGCACAGTCAACATATGTAATTATTTTTTAAAGTTTACTTCATCTTTATCTCACAATTTCTATGATTTCTAAATATATAACTATGTATTATAATAAAACATAATTCTAAATATAATTTGGACCTGCATCTACAAATTAACCACCCAAATCCACTGTAGCTCCCAAAGCCCCAGCTCAGTGCCCTCCCTGATCATCACAAGTCTTAAGATATTCCTCACGCTTGTATCTATAAAGGAAACTGAAGAAAGTAGAGGAAGGGATGATCAGCAAAGAACCAATATGGGCTGTAACTGGCATGGACAGAGAAGCAAGGCAGGAGATAGAAGAGTGACCAGCGCAGCAATCCACGCAGGTGAATTCACAGCAAGTGTCGACGTAAGAAAGCAATGGCAGGTATGGCCATGGAGAGAGTAGCAGGCAGCAGAGAGACCAAACTGTAGCTTTGTGCAAAGCTCCAAATGCCTTCTGCCAAGAGCCTGGAGCCCCAAGAACAGCTGGAAGGGAACAGTGCTCCCTGTTCCCATGTATGCGCCCCCACCCTCTGACCCAGGCAGAGTCAGCAGAAAGAAATGGCCCAGAAAATGCTTCTCTCTTGAGCCTGCATTTAAGATCTGTCATCTGTCAAGCCACGCGTTGTGGCCTCGTTCCAGCAAAGGGCAGACCACTGGGCCAGCTGCTGCCTGTCAGTCAGCCGGGGACATCTGACAGTCACTCAGAAGAGCCTGGATCCTGAGCACAGCCATCTCACGGAGACTGACTGGCCACATGGATAAAACTGAAGGTCCTTTTTGGTGCTGCTCTAAAGGACACCTTAGGGCTTAAAGAACAACGTCAGCAAGCTAAATCTACTCAGTCTTGGTCTTACGTCTTTGAACTTCCTTCAGTTTCCTTTGTTAAGACTAAAATAGAGAAACACAGAGAAAGGACAAACATGAGAAAAGAGAGGCAGCTCTAGCAAAAGCACATTCAATCTCATTCCTTGACCGCCTCATTCCTTCGCCTCTGCTCTCATGTTCCTATCTCCAATATCACTCATAGATAAAATATTACTCACTATGCAACTGTGCAACTGCCTTCCTGCTGCAAGCCCACCAGACTCTCAAGATACAGAAATGCCTTATCTACTCGAACTTTTATAAAAAAACATATAAGCAGTACCTCACCTTATCTAAAAGCTTATTTTGCTCTCAAACGCATGTGAGAGACAAGACAGTGATGGACAATGCATCGAACTTTTCACAACAGTGACATTAAAAAAAAAGCCTTCATACTAAAGAGTATTCCAATACCATTATGGCTTTTGAAAGAGATCTTGAAGGTGCATCTGTCTACGGGTTAGGATCTGTCTCTCCCTCTCTTCCTCAGCAGGATGGAATTTGTCTTAAACAAGAAGCATCCATGGGAAACGCTGCAGCGCAAAACAGCACTGATACATCCTCCTTCTTGGGAAATCATCTGCCTGAGACCCCCATCCCTGACCCATCTCTGTTTGTACCCACAGTCCTATCTCCTTTTTACTTCCATTGATTCCATTTACATATATTAATCTGCACAAACACCTCACTGGACAGTGGGCAAAACCACTGTGGGCCACAGGAAATGAAGAAGACCACAGCCTGTTCCCAGTTGAAGGGATCACTTTCACAGCTCTGAGAAGGTGAAGCAGAGAGCAGAGCAGAGGTGCCTGCAGAGCAGCAGGGCAAAGACAGTATGGTGCACAAAGGCACACAACCAATATTTCATGCACATGTACTGGTCCCCAAGAGCCCTGCCGACTCATGTATACATGTGCACGGCTGCAGCTGTTCAAACCTGAGCATACGGTCAGTGCAGCAGGATACCACCTCTCTGACACCTGCTGCCATATCCCTTCCCTGCCTTCCACTGACCAGTTTCTGAAGCCACGTTTGGCTTGTTTACTTTCTTGCTTGCCTGAACTTCCTGTCACATCAGAACTCTGCCTCTGTCCTCTTTGTCATCCTTAAGTGAACTTCTGGCTGACAGCAGTAACAAGAAACATTAGAGCGGTGCTTTTCTACATTCTTCTACTGCGGAGTCTTTTCTCAGGGGATGTACATCACAGCAGTCAAAACACAGAAGTAGAAAAAAGGGAGTTTCCTGTCTGGACATACCAGTAAGAAGAAAATAACCTGGAGAACTGACAGGTGAAAGTAAAAGAAAGTGTCAAGAACGGTATAGCAAAAACACCCACAAGAGGCCTCAGAAAGAACTGAACAGAGAGCCGGGAGTTGCTGCATTGCAGTTGAGTGCTGCTCTGCACTTACAGCAGTCTCCTGTCCTGACAGACTCCATCCACCTCAGCACCACACAGGAGGCTCTTACGGCTTGTGGGGAACAGCCACCAGCTTCTTGTTAAAAGAGACACTGACAGATTTTTGAGAATAACCACCACCACCAAGAATACAAACAGCGTATTTCTTAACTAAAAAGGAGCCTACAAGAAAGATGGAGAGAGACTATTTACAAGGGCCTGGAGTGACAGTACAAGAGGGAAGGGCTTCACACTGACAGACAGTAGGTTTAGACTAGAAGAAAATTCTTTACTTATGATGGTGGTGAGGCCCAGGTTGTGGCTGCCCCATTCCTAGAAGTGTTCAGAGCCAGGCTGGATGGAGCTTGGAGCAATCTGGTCTAGTGCAAGGTATCCCTGTTCATGGGAGAGGGGTGGGACAACATGATCTTTAAGGTCCCTTACAATCCAAACCGTTCTATGATTTCTACAGGACATAAACATAAGCAAGAGGAGATACCTGATGCTGTTGGAAGGTAAGAATGAGTAACTAGAAGTACCTGGAACCCTTAAGAAATTTAGACTAGACTGATACTGTCTGATGGCAACACGTTTCTGACTGCACAAATGGTTTCCCAACTGGATGTGTTGTTTCAAAATGGACTCTTAGAAGTACAACAAATAAAACTGGTACAAGGCTTCTCTCCTCCTTACAGTTATAGATGTTACTTCATGAGTTCCCCTTTTTAATGTCTATGAATTTTTTAGAGGCTTAGTAAGCTGAAACATCAGTACTGCAATTCTTGCTTCCTGCCATATTCATCTTCCTCCATTTCCCAAAAGCTCTCAGTCTGTAAATCCAAGTGTTCCATGTACCATGCATTTTAACAAAATGTTCACAATAATCCAAAAGTCTTTAACTTAGAAACCAACCCATTTACAGAACTGTGAATTGTGACACGAAACAAAGTTCAGTTCTATTTCATGTGTGTCTGTTCACAGCTCAGAATAATCTGCCACCAAGCTCAAGTGGAGCCCTTGGATGCAACAAAAAAAACCCCAAAGTAAGTCTTTGGAACTGAAACAAACCAACCTTACAGACTAGCTTTGAGTTCCACCAGCTTTAATAGATCTGATCATACCACTGCTGTGATCTAATGTATGGAAGGGATTTTGTGTGAACAACTACCAGAATGCGCCTCTTGGCTTTTTGAAAAGGATGGCTTCAGGAGGGAGAGGAACAACAGAGCTCTGCAGCACCATAACTAGCTTGGAGAGAGAAGAGGCTAGTCAAGAGCTCGCTGTCTCTTCCCTTACAGTAATCAAGCAACAGCTGGCAGGATCAGGTAATTCTTTACGCAAGATAAGCTGAAAAAATTCCTGACACAAAACACTGAATGCTAGAAGTTCAGAAAGGTTCCAGAAGACATCATTAGACTAACCTCCATAAACAAAATCCATATAGATGCACTACACACAAGGCAGCTTTGGGTCTGAAAGCTCCCAAGCTCCAAATCAGAGAGAATTCATATGAACCATCACTAAGGCTTTGCCTTGTTCCTGTACTGCCATGCTGCCTTCCACTGCCCTGTTCTATGCGGGATACTGAACTAAATGATCCAGTCTGACTATTTTCATATTTCTACAGCTTTTTGGTTTTTTTTAGAAAGAGAAGAGCAATTCAAACATCTCACAGATCCATTGTATCCATACACCTACATTCCTCAGCAAATCCAAGTTTTCTTAACCAGCAACTTAAATTTGTTTTACACGTCCATGTTGCACAAAATCACACTGATCTCTATTAAAGCCTTGGCTAGCATTAATATGATTTTATTTTATTAATTATGTATGAACCTTTTTCTATTTGACAGCCTGAAATCAGTCCATGGCTAGAAAAGGACAAAACTTCATTCAGTCTCTACCAGCAGCTTGCTCACATAGTTGAATGTTGTACAAGGTTTTCACTCTAACTGTCCCCTGCAACTACCTTTCCAATCAAATTCTTTGCCGTAAGGTCCCTTGATTTCTTCCAGGCTGCCCTACTTGCCCCAAATACCTCCTCGTTTACCACAACAGGGAATATGCACACAGCAAACCAGTGCCTCCATCCCAGGCCCCGTTCCCTGAGGATGCCCCCGTGGGGATCCCCACACAGGGAGCCCTGTGGTAGGAAGTAGAACAAACTGTCCAAAACCAACAGTTCATGAGGCTCTTTTCTAGCCCTTCTAGTGTCAGCTGGCTTATGCTCTGACAAGACGGTATTTATACCCATGACAAAATAAAAATTAGTAGGATATTTTTCATTAGGAAAGCTCTACTTTTTTCAAACCTGACCGTACTCTCTTCACCTCACTATTGCCAGCAGTGATCTCTACAACCCTGTGACTGGCTGGGAGAAACAGTCACTTTGATTCACTTAGAACAGATCACCATTCAATTTTGGGAAAAGATCTTTAGTTCTTCCCATTTTAATAAAACCCCCATATTTTTTACAATATACTGAAATATGAGTCCTTGAGGTCAGGCAGTTCTTCCTCATCTCAAAGAAGTATCACCAGTATCTCCACCACCTTTGATAGATGTTTTCTTCTTTAACCAGTATCTAAGAGCCTCCAATTTTACAACTTACATCATCAGTCTCTATACTTACATATTATAAATAAAACCAAAAATACCCCTATTCCCTTATTGATGAAGCCTTCAGAGGACTCCCACAACTACTGCCCTCTGAGTTCCCAGTCTTTTGGCTTGTTAGTCATACAGATTACCAAAATCAGAAGAACATTCTTCTAAGTATACGCCATGGATTTACAATTGCTTCTGCGTTATTCCCTGCCCCACTTCCCAATCAGGCTAATAGTTCACTTGATTTCTTATTAGCTAGACACTAGGCAGCTCACAAGCCATCCAAGCCTTTCTCCTGAATGGTGACATTTCATTTAAACTCAGCAATCTATCAGGAGATGCAAAACTTGTTTGTGAAATTCATTACTCATCCCTTTTTCCAAATCACTGATAAATCTGTTACAGACCCTCCATACCCATGAGACCCGTTCATCTGTTCTAACACTGACAAGTTATTTATCATATATATTAAATATTTGTTTACATGCTGGCATGCTCTGACACTCTTCTTTCACTGTTGCAAATGCCATTTCATATAAGACAGTTTATGTATTTACCATAAAATCCTATGACCAAATTTGAGAGATAGATAGGCACACAAAAAGAGGACTGAGGATAAGCAAAGGAGTCACATCAGTGATACACAGGTTTGTATGAATTAGCAGTCTTGGAGTGTAACTAATATTAAACTGTAGAGATTAGCAGGAACTATGAAATAACACCTATTAGCAGAAAATAAATATGGATAAGGACTTACATTGCCACAGAGAGCTTCCTAAGCATAGCAAAGAGGACAAAGACCAAGATCACTTTGGGAAAAAGAAGGTGATTTGAACTGACAGCAAGTGCATTGTAAATACAGCTATGACTCCAGAGTTAAGAAAGACACATAGACCTTTATAGGGGTATCTGGTGGATAAAAGGCAAGAAGATTGGCTTTGGAAGGAAGATAAAGTGGGAACAGGAAAAGGACACAGAAGCAGATTAAAAAGGTCAGAACAAAGGGAGAAGAAAATGAACCCCTCAGCAGGTTCTTGGGTGCAGATGACACAGCCAAGGTCGCCAGCACAAGACACCAAGCGAAGGTTCCTGCAGTCGAGTCACAAGGGGACAGATGTCCGGACAAGAGTTTTGACAAGACCTGCACCACGGATCTTCTCAAGACTAAACAGGCAGATGAGTCTTACCTGTTTGAGTAAGAAAAAGGAAAACCAGAAAGAAACAAACAAAAAAGCAGGGGAGGGATTTAAGGGATCCAGTCAGCAATGAGGCCCGTGGTAGGGACTAGAGGATACAGGAAACCGAGGAAAGGAACGACCTGCAGCAAGACTAGTAACTTGTTCAACAAAATATAAGGCAAGAGCTGGACACCTAGAGAGATGTCATAAAGACTGCCTGAAATGTACTACTGAACAGCAGAAAATGCATTGATAAAAAGATAATCAACATAAATGTGGCAATTAAAGCCATATTTATCCATGAAAATGCTAGAAAAAGAGAGGAAGAACAACAACAACAAAAGGACAAAGTACAGGATGAAGCCTTTGGGGGGAAAAAGAAATCCCTCCCACAAAAACGATGTGCAAGACACTGATGAAACAGAACAGGAGTAAAAGCATAGTAAAAATAAATACCTGCAGAAATTTAACCTTTTTAAAAGCCCAACTGCTAACCAGAGGTGTAACAAACTACCAAGGTCTCAAGTAGGAGGAGAATGAAGCATCCCACTGGAGGGTTTTAACCTTTAAGGGACTTCACCTTTCAGGGGGATCCTATCTGCCTGGGACAAATGAGGAAGAAGACATTGTCTAAGCTGGCAATATGGAAAAGCACAAAAGTAGGATCAGGTGCACAAGAGCAAAGGGCAAAGTGACCTTAGCAAACGAACATATGTTTCCAGAAAGATCAAGTGAATCCAAGAGCTAACTGCCCTTAGAAAATACCTAAGAATTATCCTGCTCATTTAAATGCCAACAAAGAAAAAAAAAAATTCTCACAACATTCCACCTCTGTTTGCTTCTCCCCATTTTTAGGGGGTGGAAAGAAAATAATTCTCAAGAACCAAGTTAAATAATGTTATCATAGATAGAATAAAAAAATTAGTCATTTGAAGAAGAGATTGGTCCCTGAAATTAGAGCAGAATCTGACTCCAAGAAATTACACTAAAGTTTGCTATGCAACTTGATTTTTCAAGGAATTAATTCAGATGTTGACACACTTTGGGTAGCAATAAAACACAGGAGCCAGCACTAGGTAAACTCAAGGTAATGGCTGGCATGTTCTCTTATTTGGTAGGATACAGGGCCTGGAGAGGTAAAATGAAGTTCTAAGTTTTTTTCATCTTTTTTAAGTAATGGAAGAGTGACTACCTCAACCCATGTTTTGATCAAAATGAACCTGAGATGAGGAAGAAACTAAAGGAAAGAACAAACCAGGCAGCAAAGCAGAACTAAGGGAGATGATAATGAAGGAAAGGAGAGGGTGATACAAGAAGTGCTCAGGTACCAGAACAACAGCCAAGAAGCCCCAACCTCGGTAACAAGAAGCAGGAAGATGACAAACACATACAGATATTCCAGGCTAATGCATATATTCAAGTAAGATGCCACTAGCAACAAAACTCCCAGGGCAGAAAAGGCAGACTTTCCTGGCATCCAAGTAAGTAATGGAAATGAGTTCTGCTATATTCATTCCAGTAAAAATTAAAAATTTCCCAGGCTTAAGAGCTCTGCATGCTGCTTTCACATGAAGGCCAGCTAGATGTGGAATAAGCAAATTCACATAACTATTTTTGCTGCTCTTCTTGATACTAAAGGAAGAGCACTGGTGTGCAAATGCCAAGGGAAACTTTAGAAAAGGCACAATCATCCCATCTGCCACCGTCCCAACTTGCTTCTGGTTCTGCTCAGACAGAGCCATCATGATCCAGACTACCTTGACGAACCCACACGTCCACAACAAAACCACTGCTACCACCTGTACACCCACTCTCCGTCACCCTCGAACAGCCGCCAATCTCGCTCAGCCTGCTCCTGTTCACTGGCACCACATCACCTCTTCACAGCTCTCACTAGTGCAGAATGCCACCTCAAAGTCCTCAGCCATGCCAGTCCCACCACATCCAGGATCTAAAGGACACACGCAAGATTCTACTCGTCTGGAGTAAGCCTGAACCATGGAAACAACTCAATAGTCTGCCCTAAGCCCCACAGGTTTCTATGATCTCTGTACAACAGCCCCCACCTGATGTCTTCAAAAAGGTGTCACAGGAGGTGCCAGAATCCTCAAGAAAGAAGCACTCAGGACTATCAGTATCCAAACAATATCACATTCCTTGGGGCTCTTTAACAGCCTTATTTCTGTTAAATGTGTATCAAAGCTAGAAATCCAAATGGTATAAATGGTGACTGCTCTCAGACACTAGAGTCATTTAGAGAACGTTTCCAATGGCAGCAAAACAGGGTGAGCATTTCCCCTTAAATGGAGATTGAAGACCTGATTCTTAAACAAAAGCTGGAGCATTTTTAAAGACCTGAAGGATTGCTTTAATTAAGCATGGCACCCTGAAATTCTCTCGTGGGTGAGTTTCCATAGACTGTTACAGATCTGCAGAGCTAATCTCTTCAAGCCCCTGAAAGTCACCTGTTAAGTAGCCAGAGGATACCTACGAGCCAAGACTGGAGACAAGAACCAGAGGCAGCACCCCAAGGCTTCATCAGGCTCTCACCAGAATTGTTTTTTAAAACACAAGTTTGATTGCAGAACAAAGTGTCCTACAAGCCCATTTGGGTTAGATCCAGTGCAGATCCTGCACCATGATCAGGCTGAAAAGCATGCTATTCACCATTCATGGAGAATCACAGCAAAAAGCACAGCACACATCCCCCCAGACACAAGCCTCTATTATCAATGAATCAGTGCATAGGCTGGGGGCTCCACAGACCCCGGTGTTCCCCTGGTGAGGCAGCTACCAGCGCCCCAGGAGCACACTGCAGGAGCCGATCCAGCCCAGCACAGAACCTCCAGTTTCCACTCATCCCTCTATTCAGAGCCAGCCAGCTCACTAACTTTCCCGACTCACCACCCCATGGACCAGAAACTCAAAAAGTTTGCTTTTCGTAGCTTTGCGAGCCCCTCCTGTAACTTCATCTGTAGCCATCAGGGTCTGCTCAGCCTCTCTCACTCTCTCTCTTCCTCTTTCTTTCCCTTTTCTGCCTTTTTCTCCAACTCTCCCCTCTGAGTCCTGCTGGGCTCTCACACTTCTAATAGCGCGGAGTGGGGAGGGGGCCCCTTCAGGGCCTTCCTGACGGCCCACTCGCGCTCAGCCTCAGCTGCTGCATTCCTCCACTGATAAGCCAGAAATAGTTTGTGCTGCCGGGCTCTGTCTGTTTACTCTGCAGGGACAGAAAATCCAGCTTTTTAAACCTCTCTGTCCAAACAGCAAAGATAAGCAGGAGGCAAATTGAAAAACACGTCTCAGTTTTCCGTGGTGGTGCTGCAGCCTCTCCTCCTCTGCATCAAGGATGGGAAATTCTGGGGCAAGGGGAAGGGGGAGGGGGCAACTTCAGCAGTGACACAGAGCTCAGCACCTCACAGAGATGTTTTCCCATTAGAAAATGCAGCAGGCGAGCAGTGGTTTTCCCTTGCTCCCACTGCTCCTCCCGCACTGCATTTCCAGGCCCTTTCCCCAGGGACCTGGCAAGCAGCACACAGAAACATTCGCTGGCAGCATTTCCAGCATGAGAGATGAGAACTAACCCCTCTGGACAAGAGAGAGAAGCAGCGGGAGGCCGGAGCTGGGAACAGGGAGGGACAACATGTGGAAGCGAGGGGAAAGAAAGAGTGTGAGATCAGCAGAGGAAGGGGGCGGGGGGCAGCATGGCGGCACGGCTCCCACGGCTTGTTTCCAATGCTCCCGCTCCCACCGCCTCTCCCCAGACCACTCTCGGGATGCTCTGGTACCACTGTGATGGATCCGCAAGAGACCCCAGGTGACTGACAGATGCAGACAAATTATTAACACCACAGCTGCTGTAAGACAGCAGCAGCTCACTGCTTGTCACACAAAGCCCTGCGCGCCAGCGTGTGACATCCCAGGACACTGCTGGGAACATGAAGCCCACGGGGGAAGGAGAAGAGAGCAGCAGCCCGCCCCCTCCGCGGCCCTGGGGCGAGCGGGGCGCTGGCAGCACGGCGGCCATTCCACGAGCAGAGTGTGGCTCCTCCATGATGGCCGAGCCCGCAGTGATGGCCTGGGGCACTGATCTGCTTCCCGACAGCTCCGAGCGCCCGCGGCTCGCAGGCGCCGATGTTCCCTGGTCTCCCTTAACACAGCAATAGGCGAGATGTTGCCAGGTTACAAGAGGGGTTTATTCTATTCCTCTGCTTGAAATTCTTGTCTAGGGGCTCTGAATTTTCTGGCAAGACTGCAAACAGAACAGAGTCCGATCAGAAACAAATAAAAAATATTCTACCCTCATCCAATAATAAAAACAAGCACAGAAAAGACACTGCATTGACTAGCACTGAAGGGCAAGCCATGAGGATCACATGGCTTTCTGGACATGGGGATGAAGACAGTGACCTCCACTGATTTTTAGGGTCACCCCAGTCTTAAGTGCTAGTGTGTGGCAATAGGCCTAGGAATCACAGAAACTTAGGGAGGGTGAACGTTGTTATCAGTCCCCCTCTCAGCCCCTCAGAAGGAATATGCCAAACAAATCAACATAGCCTTGCCTTGTTCTGTGCTGGAACAATTCCTCAAGTTCTAGCTGAACTAAAGGCACGTATAATCTGGAACCAACTGCTGCATGTCTGCTAGACGTGGTAATGTCAGGTTAACTTATCTGGAGGGGTTTTTCCAACCTAAACGACTCAATTCTACAGGCCAGCATGAGTGGCAAGGCAGCAATCAGCTGGTATCTGCCATGTTTCTTAGAGCCGAGACTCACACAGAAACGCTGGCTCCTGGGAGCCCCTTCCCTGCTCCCAGCAGACACCGTGCATTTTCCTCACAGTCCGCACTAGCTGTTGGGGCCGCACTGGCCTGCGGTGCCAGCAGTCCCGGCCCGTGCGGCTGTTCCCCAGCCTCGAGGGAAGCCGTGCGGGCCCTCACCGCGTGAAATGGCACCAAGGACGGGCCGCAGCGGCTCCTCTAGCACTCGTCGTGACGGGCCCGGCCCGCCCGCCCGGCGCGGGAAGGGGCGGCGGCTCCGGGC
>WEIT01018922.1:53319-75611 GCA_013389985.1 Dryoscopus gambensis | reverse complement strand
CTGCGGCGGAGCACAGAGCCGGAGCGGGCTGCTCTCGGGACGCGCGGGAGCGCTTCGCCCCGGCCCTTTGTCCCCCCGCCGGAGCGGGCTGCTCTCGGGACGCGCGGGAGCGCTTCGCCCTGGCCCTTTGTCCCCCCGCCGGAGCATGCGCTCGGCTGCGGATTTCAGGGTTTTCTTATTTTTCCCCTTAGCTGCAGATAACAGCATGGAGCCGCAGCTGCCCCGATCTCCATCGATAGCCACTGATCACCTTCTGGAGGAGGAGGAGGACATCTGCTATGAAGTGCTACTAATTTAGGCTGAAGACCATACAATATATACTGTAATCTACCTGGATGTTCTTAACAGACATCCAACCCCAAGTTTCCTTGAACATCACATTCCAAGGCCAGCCACTTGAAAATTAAAGAATGGCAGACTCGCTTCAGCCATCGACTGAGTAGATGTAAGAAAAAAAAAAAGTTTAAAAATCCTGTAATAATAAAAACTGAGCTCTTACTTAGTATGATTGTAGTTCTCCAAGCACTTTAGAAAATAATTCAGTAGAAACAGCTCTTACGTTTTGTAAATGGAAAATAAGGTACAAATGGATGGAAGTGACTTGCCCAACATCACCTAGCTGAGAATGAAACCCATTTCCTGTGATTCTTCAACCCTTCACAATAGTGTCCAGGAAAACTACTATGCGAGGCATTTGCACAAAAGGGTGAAGGTTACCATGCAAGAATATAATTTCCCATATTAAGAGAAACAGCATATAATTTTATTTTAAATTGTTTGGTTTTCTATTTTCCCAACTTTTTTTTTTTTCATAAATGTGTAGAAAATAGTTGTCAATGTTCTTTTAAAAAGTGACTGATTCAACCCAAGTCATCCCCAGCTGCTGCAACTATCCTGGCAGCTCCCAGCCATCTCTGGCCTGGAAGTTCTCTGTGCCACAGGGCTCTCTGCAAGGCTTGTGTTCCTTCACTGGTTCTTGAAGGCTGAGCACACACTGGGGCCTCATTCATACTCATGTTCAGCTCACTTCACGTCACATTCCCAGACCATTTCATTTCAGAGAAAGGCTGACCTCCTTCCCTCGTACTTCCTGGGGATCTGGGAGCCCACCCGGTCTCCGTGTGTGTGGTTTGGTTTAACTTCTGTGCTGTTATGCAGGCTTTTCAGGCTGTTAAACTAAGATGGTCTGATTAGAAAAGAGATGAACCAAGCTGTTGTTTTAGGGAGGCATGTTTGCTGCTACTTGTGATTTTTTGATCTGTAGGTAGTTACAGAAGTAGGTGAAGGTGCTGATTGCCTTAACCAGGCGTGTTTTCCCTCATCCAGGTTTCACTAAAGTCAGCATCGCTCTTTTCCCTGAAACTTAAAATATTTGCAGCAGTTTTGGAATTGATGCAGTGTGGCATAGAAGACATCTAGAACCAGAAAATATCCCAAGACTGAGGCTCTGCTTAATCTAAAGACATGTCCGCTTGTTCCTGAGTTCAGAATTACTCAATAGTCTGATGAACAATATAGCTAATGTACTTAGAGAACATGCTTATTCAATTTCCTAGCAATGTACGGTTTGGAGAGGTTACAAGTTTGCTACAAGAATTAAAATTAAAATCTAGAAGAATTGGGAGATATGTCCTGTTTTTTTCAAATCACGATTCAATCAGAAACAGTGCAGGGTTCCACTTCAGGATGGAAATCAACAACTATCTAAACAGAAGATGGGGAACAACTGGCTGAAGAGTTTTTTTCAGAAAAAAATATTTGGGGATATGATAGATCATAAGCTGAATGTGAGTTAACAGTACTACACTGACACAAAATAAACAGATAAACCCTCAGAAGATGAGGAACTGCAGGAATGCTGCCCCACTGCTCTCATCCCCTTGGTGGCAGCATAGGCACTGACAACAATACGCTAGATTCTTCTTTTCTCCTCATTTTCGTCTCTCCTCCTTCCCCCCATCCCCTGAGCTCTCCAGGGCACGAGCTGTTCCAGCACAACATTTCCTTAAGGTTGCAAAATTAAATTTTGCCTAAATTGGAACTCTTCCAAAGCAATTCTGTTGTGGTATGAATTGTCAGTGTCTCATCCAGACCAACCTTTGCAGTCAGGGGCTCTGTGCATCAGAGGAGACGTGGGAGAAACCAGGAAACCAGGATGGTTAAGGAAAGGAGGTTAAGTGTGACAAGAACTGTAAGGCCCAAACAAGATGAAGAGAAACAACAGTCGTCAGGTATCCAAAAGGCTGCTGCAAAGGGAAGAGCTGCTCCCCATACAGAGTACAGGAAATAATGCATTAAATTTCTCCCAGGAAGATTTATGTTAGACATTAAGAAGCACAGCAGTGACAGTAGAGATGTTCTGGGATAGTTTGTCCAGCAAGGATGGGAATCCCAGTCGCCAAAGGTCTTTCAAGAACAGGTTAGACAAGCATCTATCCACACTGATTTAGGGGGTGTAGATTCTGACTTGGGGCAGGACAAAGGACCAGCTGATTTCCAGAGGTTCTTTCTGCCTTATTTCCCTGCAGAAACTGTATGAAATTCTGTAACACAAAGGTAAGACTTCTTTTTTTTTCATCCAGAGTAGTTTCCCCTGACAGATTTCACATATTTCATGCACGGAAATTTAAACCAAACAAAATGGGTCCCTTAAATTTTTTATTGCAGGAGAAAGTCGACATCTATGTACGAATGGGGAATCTACATATGCCGAGTGCTACCAGTTATTCTTTGGGGTTTCCCAAGTTATCATACGGCTTTTATATTGTAGCTTTTTGCTCTCTGTTTGACTCCTGTATCTTCAGCCACGATCTTGCATCACTGTCTCACAGGCCCTCCTTTCCCTGTTAGGCCTTTCCACTAATTGTTTCTAAAATCTATCTGCAATGAAGGGGGGGGGGAGGGGAAAAAAATTAAGGCAAAGAAAAGTGTTTGTCTCTGTCTCTGAAGGTGCCAAACATTATTGTGCAGAGGTAGAGACAGAAACTTATTTCCTGATTATTTTAAAAGTAATCAAAGGCAACTACAGGGATGCTAAAAGATGGAGCAGTACATAAAATATATATGTAATATTATAGGATACAAAATAATGAGTCATCAGCATTATCATGTCATCAACCATACTACTATTTTAGCCAATTCCGCACAATTCTGTTTGACCTCATGGTAAGCTGTCTGGTTCTACCGTGCCTTTACCTCCACTCTTCTGTCCTCACCAACACACTCTTTACACCGAGCGTGCAGCAACAGCTGTGCTCGACTTCAAACATCTGAGCAAAGAACCAGAGCACTGCAAGCAGCAGCCACAATCCTCATCCTCTAGTCAAGGGCCACAGCAGAGCTGCAAATGTGAGAGGTTAGTAGTAAGACTTTGGTCCTGGAAGTAGAACAGTTGGGAATACAGATTTGAATTTTTCAAAGTGAAGGAAATAGAGGAATTCTTGGTGGGTAATCCTGAGGGAGGAGAGAAAAAGACCTACCAACAACTACCCTCAAACCAACTGCCCCCTAATCCAAAAAGTGTAAGTATCTTCATAATATTTGGTGGCTAGAATGATGGATTTGGGGTGTGTTTGGTAAGAGCATCTTAAAGATTCACCTTCTGTCCCTCACTGACAGAACACAGCTGAGGGAACCACTGGGTCGGCAACTGGGAACCACGGGTTCTTCCCAAGGAGGGTCGTGAGGCCCTGGCACAGGTTGCCCAGAGAAGCTGTGGCTGTCCCATCCCTAGAAGTGTTCCAGGCCAGGTTGGACAGGGCTTGGAGGAACCGGGTCTACTGGCTGGACTGGGAAGTCCCTTCCGACTCAAACCGTTCCACAATTCTCCGATTCTGTGTATAACCAACAGTAACCATGTCACATATAATAACCCTTTCAGATATAAGTTTATTGCACAGCACTTTAAATCTTAGTATTCCTAGGGGACATCTGCTAACTCCTACCAACATTGTCCTTAATAGTCCTTTGTGTCTAATGTTTGTGCTTTGAAGTATTTCTACATATCAGTCACATCCACATTCACTCCTCCTTTTGTCAGACTAAACAAGTGAAACTGTTACTTGCATTCCTAAAATTCTGTGCCCATTTCTCATCATTCCATCTTTTTCCTGTCAGTCCCAGTTAACCTGGCTAGAATAAAGGCAAACAGAACTGTACGTCCAGTGTCCAGGCCACATCCTCATGTGCCATCCATCAAACCTTGCTAGGCTCACAGCTGCCTTCCACAACATCCTGCAAGTGACAGCTCCACATTCTCTTGAAGGTGAACTGATGTATCAGGCTGTTTCTCCTTCTTAAGCCCTGTCATAAAATCAGCTTCTGGCATACAGTGCCTACTCCTGTGACAAGGCCCCAAGTGCATGGCTGTGCCCTGTACTGTCACCAGATGCCGGTGGGTTTCTGTTTGTGTATTTCACAGTCAAGCAGCTCTTCCCATATGACCTGTTCTCTTCTGCTTCAACGATACCTGTTTTGTATCATCAGCAGATTTAATTATCATCATGCCTATTTTTGTGCCATGGGCATTAGTGAAAATATTAAATGACACCAATCCCAAGACAAATCCTGAAGAAACTGCAATGTCTTTTGTGTCTTCTTTACTGAGCTCCTTACCTACTTTGCAGTTCTGCTATTACCTGTCTTCTGAGTCCCAGCCAGATTTTCAGACCGCACTGTATCAAAGGCTTCACTCAAGTCTAGACAAGAAATCCATTGATTCCTTTGTGTAGAAAACTACTTATCTGAGAAAGAGTGGATTAGTAAACTTAGGCTGCTTTTTTACACCATGCATATCCTTCTCATGCTCAATTATTTTTTCTTTCAAAAATCATTCTTGAGCCTTGCATGGACTTAGGATGAAGCCAGTGCATCTGCCTAGGGTTCTCTTGCCTTTCTGTATTGTCAGAAAACCTACAGGATTTCCTGTTTGTTTGTCAGGAAAAACAAATTAAAAGTCCATTCTGATTAATACTAGCAATGCTAAGAATTATGTCCTTTTCTCACTGAAAAGCATTTGAAAAGTATCTATAGTTTAAGCAAATCAACAGTCAGTAAATATGGACTGAAGGATGTATTACTATGCACAGCTGCAAGAATTGATCACTAGGAGTCTGGAGAAAGCCCAGAACCAAAGAAGGAAAACAGACCAATCTTGTTCTGTCTCATAAATCCAGCTCCCACTTGAACTGGACTGGAAGGACAACTAATAGGGGAATACAATCACATTGGCCTTAGAACATGATGGAACTGAGAGCAAGTAATAGTGGTGATCATAAAAAAAACTGCATTGCCAGACAAGGCCAAATGTCTTTTAAAATTATTTTATTTGGCAGAATAATTACAACAATTACAGATTACCCCCAAAAAGTCAAGTTAATCTTGAATGGTACATCATTACAGCAAACAATGGCTTTGGAAAAAAACAATGGCAGCCAGTGGGAAATGGCAAATGTGAGTCGGAGGCAATGTAGTGAAACATCATCATATGCCTGAAATTCTTAATAGGACCATAATTTGTATGTAATTTGTATGTAACATTACTGAAAAGCTACAAACAAGTAATAAAAACAAGTGGAAGGAAAGTGACTACTATGTACTCCAAGGTCGGTTGTTACACATGGATTTTTTTACCTCCTTCAAAGATCTAAAAGAGGGAAGCAAAATACATGTAGATTAAATCCTCACACAAGAAGAGTTTGGAAAAATTTCACAGCCAGTCAGGGAAGAGGATAAAAAACTCAACTTGGTCTAAAATGTTAGACAGGAGATTTAAGCTGGAAAAAATCAAGCTGGTGGAAGATAAATCCTGAGGTGGAAGAACCGTGCTATGTCTGTGCAGCAGGTAGGATGGTTTGCTAACCCTTTCAGCGTTGATTCACGCAGTACATAAATACATGTATGATATCACAGGACCGTGAGCACAGCAGCTCGTGGCACAGAGACACGATTACAGCACTTGGGCTCCAACTGGACAATGGGCTTTCAACTAAGGCTCATTCTGAGCAATTGAGTATTGCAGAAGTGGAAACTGTCTGGCTTCAGCACAGCACAGTGGTTTGTCTGCTCCTCTCCCTCACCAGAGCACAGGCACAACAGGCTGGCAACTCCCAGCTCAGAGCCACAACCTGCCTTTGGCAATGGGGTCACCAGGCACAGAGCGTGCACAGCAACGCGCCACATGTGATCCCAGGAAAAACACGTCTGAATGACAAGGCACACAAGTGGTGGCAAAGTCACTTGTTAAATCATCTTCAAAAGATGCAGAAGAAACACAGGCAGAAGAAATGTCAGTTGAATCATTATGGCATTCAGTGCTTTTCAAAACAAACAGAGTTTACACTGGAGAACTCCCAGGAGAGGGGCGTTTGTGCACGGCCATGAACTGTGAGAGGGAGAAGAGCTGTGTGTTGTACTTTGTGTCACATTCTCTGTCACGTGTCACAATCCTTCCCATTCTTGGGACTCAGGACTGTTTCTGGTGCCTGAGAATATGAGGAGGTACAGCTAAGAACAATGTAGTCTCTGACCTTGATAGTTTACAGATGAAGTTAGGAGATGGAAATAGAAGGAGCGCAGTGGAATAGAGAACACCAGTCATCCCGACAGGCATGCCAGCTGTCTGGCTACACTTGTCGGGAATAGCCACCGAATTCCTACCCTGTGCACCCCACCCTTGGCACCTGTTTTCTGATCAATTTATACCCAGCCTGTAACTTGAAACCATAGAAACAATGCACTTGTGGGGGATTTTGACTACCTTATTGTCTCTGGGGAAATAACTATGCTTCCTTCGAAGAGATTCCCTAGTGTTCTGATGCTACAGCCAAGCTGGTATATATACATATGATATAGCAACACCAAATGCTAATTATAAATATGATGCCAAATAATAATACATAAACTTCTGCTAAGGTTATAGAGAGAAAGGCTTTCTAAAATTGTTAGTTGTAAGTCTGAGATACCATGACAATTAAAACAGTATTTCTTTAAATCCTTTTAGTTAAGATCTTGGATATTGATCTCCAGTAGGGTATTCACCTAATCTAAATGAGCATAAAACAAACCTAAAAAATTAGTGAAAAGTTTATGTAATGGAAAGTTCATCACTAATATTCCAATACTAAGAAATACAGGGAGCCAAGAAATACTCCAACACAAAAAAAGCTTGTTGTATTTCTGTTCTTCAGAAAATTTTCTTTTGTCTATCACATAACTTATTCCTTTCCTGCTGCATTTGATCTTTAGCAACTCTTCCACTTGGCTGACTTTGTTTTGACAGTTACTCTTTTTTTCATTTTCTGTTTCTCCACCTCCTTCTATTCGAGTCAATCCTTCCTCTCCCCAGTTCAAGCTCCTGCTGTTGCACATCACAAAACCGCAATTCTGTCTCTTCTGAACTTGGCAAATACTTTTTTTTTCACTCTGATTAAATCCTCTTGGAATGCCGCAGGCAAAAATTTGCTCTGAAACTGACTATATGCAGTATAGATACTGCATATAGATAAGGGCCCAATTCTGCATCCCTCTGTATCCCATCAGCCTTATGCATTTGCTGATTTTACCCTGCCCTGCATCCACGTTGCCAAGCAGCTCCAGGATGCCTTGTCTCTTCCATCGTGCTGAAAGGAGTCAACAACTACAGCTCCTTATGAGAAATTATTTAATCAAAAACCAGTTGCAGACCTACATCCCTCTCCTGTTATGGCCTTATTTTAAGGCTTAGCATTGATCTTCCCTTATACTTCAACTCCATTTGTCTCTCAAAAGACCAGTGCTGTGAACCCTCCTGCCTCCCTGCAGAAACAATAGGTCTCTGACATTTCTAACCAGACAAAGCCCTGAAGAACACCCTCAGAAAATTACTGTTCTGTCTGGCAGCTGGTGAAGAATGAACCACATATAACTCCAACAGTTAATATTTCAGTTCCTGATCTTGTTGCAGTCTCCCTGCAGCAAAGCATCTGAGAGAGCAGGAGCATGTGAAATGCTTTTTCTGCCATTTGCCTATGGTTGGCGGACAGAAGGCCCTCAGTCACTCTCTTCAAACTGATGAAGCTGTGACATATTCTCCTGATTCCTATAGCAACGGTGCTGTATCTGCTCCCAGACAGACAGCCCACCTCTCCCTCCTCACAGAAAACTTCTGAACATCCACGCTGGTAGTGACGCTCTCTCTGGTCCCTTTTCACCCTGAACATGCACTGAATTCCAAAGTAACTGACAACTCACAGGACAGAAGTGCTGTGATGGCTGGAGACAGACTCTTTAGGAAGGGCAGGCTGGGGGGGTGAGGAGGAGGAGCTGCCCTTCAGCCAAGCATGTGGCTGGAGCACACAGAGCTCCATCTTGGGACAGAGATGGACAGAGAGTCAGCTGAGAGCTCACAGACCAGAGGTAGGATCAGAGTTATGAGGCAGACCAATATGTAGCACCGTGGTGGGTGTCGGCTGCAGACCACCTGCTGAGGAAGATGTAGTGCAACCACGGACAGCAGCAAAAATCCCCATGTCCACAGTCTCTGGTCCTCATGGAAGACTTCAACCACCCCAGTATCTGGTGAGGGGATAACAGAGCAGGGAACAAGCAATCTATGAGCCTTCTGGGTCACACTGAAGATAAACTAACACGGGCAACTGCGGAGCAGACAAGGAGAGGTGCTCTGGACATGGAAGAACTGGTCAGGAATGTGAAGGTCAGAGCAGCCTTGGCTAGACCATGAGATGATATTTCAGGAACATGAGAGGATTGATCAGGGTAGAAAACAGGATCACAGCCCTTGAGTTCAAAAGAGCAATCTTTGGCCTGTTCAGGGATCTTCTTGGAAGAATTCTGAGTTACAGCCTTGGAAAGAAGAGAGTTCCAGGAGATCTGGTTGATTTTCAAGGATCACCCCCTCCAAATTCAAGACAGGTTCATCCCAGAGGCAGGAAATGAATCAAAAGCAGCAGCAGGCCTGCATGCTTGAACAAGGAGCTCCTGACTGCACTGAAGCATTACAAGGGGCAGAAGCAGGGACAGGTGACCCAGAAGGAATACAGAGACAGTGTCCAAGCAGGCAGGGATGCAACTAGGATAATGAAAGCCCACCTGGAGTTGAATCTTGTGAGGAACATGAAGGGCAGACAGAAAGGTTTGTACAAATATTTCAGCAGTAGAAGACAGACATGGGAGAATGTGGACTTAGTGGGGAGGGGATTTGCTGAGAATGAACACAGAAAAGGTTGAAGTACTGAATGCCTTCTTTGCATCTTTCTTTACTCGCAAGATTGGCTGTCAGGAATTCCAGGCTCCTAAGACCAGTAAGGATGTCTGAGGCACGGAAGACTTGCCCTCAGTGAAGGAAGACAAGGTTAGGGAATGTTTGAATCAGATGCACATATACAACAGGTGAACAGGTTTTTACTTAGAAAAGATTACCCAAAGAGCAAGTTCACTCCATCACTGCAGATATTCAGAAGTTCACTGAACTTGGTACTCAGCAAATTGCTCAAGCTGACCCAGCTCTGAGATGGGAGGCTGGAACACACGATCTCGAGAGGTCCCCTTTAACCTCAACCATTCCATAATATTATGATTCTACTCAGGAAAGACTTAAGCATGACGAGTAGCTCAATCAACTTGCCCAATCAACGTGCAGTGAATTCACATGAGGAACCACAGCCTGGAGACTGGAGCAGAAACAAGGCAAGGACGCAACACCTGGAGTGCTTTTACCTGAAAGCATATATGCCAGTCTAGAAGCAGCGATTGAAGTGAAAGTGCTTTTTGCCCTAGAAGGTATGTATCAGGGGGCAAAACAGTATGATAACGAAGGTAAGTAATGCATTTCTAATTTGCTATCCTTTAATGCAGGATTAGGAAGAAGCTACTGGAATGAAAAGCAGATGGTTGATGAAAAAAATTAAAACAAACACTGCTTAGTATTACCTACACACAATACACAGAAATGCATTCAAAATGCTGCTCCTAAAATAATCTCCCCAGTTCATCACTTTGAAATGATCACTGTTCCATTAGTGCTTCTGCATCCCACGCCTCATATTTAAAAAAGATAAAAACATCAAACCATGCTTAGATCCTACTTCTGGTGCTAAATATGAGTTGGCTCCCTTAGAAGAGTATCACAGTGGGTTTAGAAGAAGTGGTGCCTATTATACATAATTTGCTTACTTTATTAGCAGTTCTTACGTGGTGGACCTAGCGCAGATAGGCCTGTCAATGCCTCTGCACAGTTCTCCTTTTAGACACCAGAAAGGGCTGCTGAGATGCAGACTCCTTGCACATACTTTGTTTCCTGTTTTTTCAGATTCATCTATCCACTCCTTTGAAAGAATCAACATCAAACACTCTCTGATGCCTCTCTGGATAGCAAAAATCCTGCTTTCCTTATGGGGAGCTGCAAAGAAGACTTTAATGCTGGCAATTAGGGACGGAGGAAGGAAGTCTCCAGATGAAACAACACTGCACAATTAATCTGTTTTTCACAGGGAGCAGGAACAGTACCACACTATTCCAGTTCACTCCTCCTTGTCAGCTGCAGGATCAGAGCACCTGAATGTGCCCAAAGCCTCTGCTCCAGGGAGGAGCAACAAAGAGCTGGGAGCCTGCGCTGATGAGTTCTGCACAAGCCCTCCTTGAGCATCCCTCCAGTCCATTGCCATGGGAACAGATAGATGCCTTCCTGTTACCAAGGAGACAGCCACTGCTTTTGGAGACTGTGCCCAAAGCATTTCAGCATCTTTTAGATCATAAGGAGTTCTACACAGTCATAATCACCTCCCCCAGTTAAGCACATCAATCATTCTCCCATTACTATTTTCAGAATATGTTTTAAGCGTTTTGCTATAATATGTCAGATTATCCCTAATATCTGGTTTTGATATCAACATTTAAAATGACATTGCCAACCTACACACCTCTGTATGCCTGTCTTTTCTCCTGTTGTCCTGTTGCTCTTTCAATTCACTCTCACTGATCTAATGTGCAATAAAACTGATTCCTTCCTCTCCATGGGTTTCCTGTGGTCTAGACCTGCACTTCCTGAAAAGCTGGTTGGCAAAAGGCAGTGTCCATCTCTCCTCTGTCTTCACCACTAGTTTTAACCAGAACGTGTCTGTAAAATCAGCAGGCTCTGTACCCTGGATGCCTCAGGGCAGCAGCGCCGGACGGCCGCCCATGGCAGATCCCTGCAGTGTTCCCGAGCTGCGGGAGCTGTTGGTGCGGGAGCAGCTCCGCACGGGTCAGCACGGACGCTGTCCTGGCAGTTCCGTACTGCCCCTCTGCGGCCGCCTTGGCCAGTTCACCAGGGATGGGTCCTGCAGCATGGGACCTTAGCGGAGGTGGGATCTGCACTGCAGCCATGCAGGAGCAGCAGGATGCAGTCAGTGCCCACTGCACTGCTGGTGCTGCCCAAACCCGTTTCACATTCTCTCTCCTCCCTCACGCAAGCCTTTTCCCCATCCTTCTGAAAAGACTGCACTGATACTCAAGATTTGCAGTTTGGGCAGGGAGTGGCAACTGAAACAGGGGCCTGCTGCTCCATATACCTGATGCGGGGAAGGAGAGACAGCTGCACACTGGGCTCAAAGGATCAGTGGAGAGCATGCCCCATAATGGGGAAGCCTGGGGGCTTGGCATTTCTGGCAGCAGAGGGACCCCTTCTCCACCCTTATACCTCAATTTACAGAGCGAATGCTGTGCAGTGCCCTAAGAGTGAAGAGGAACACGGTCCACTTACTAATCACGGAACAGAATTACAGAATCATTTAGGTTGGAAAAGGCTTTCAAGATCATCATATCCATCATAAGCCCTGCACTAGCAAGTCCACCACTAAGCCATGTCCCCACGTGTCATGTCTACGTGTCTTTTAAATCCCTCCCGGAATGGTGACCCTACTACTTCCTTGAGAAGCCTGTGCTGGGCTTCACAACACTTTCAGTAAAGAAGTATTTCCCAACAACTTGAGGCTGTTTCCTCTGGTCCTGTCCCTGTTCCCTGGGAGCAGAGCCTGACCTCACCCCGGCTGCCCCCTCCTGTCAGGGAGTTGTGCAGAGCCAGAAGGTCCCCCCGAGCCTCCTTTTCTCCACCAGACTGAGCCCTTTTCCCAGCCCCGTTCCCTTCTCTGGACACACTCCAGCCCCTCAATGTCCTTCTTGTCATGAGGGGCCCAGAACTGCCCCCAGGACAGGAGGTAGCTCAGCAGTGCCAGCACAGGGACAGACACTGCCCTGGGGCTGTGCCTACACCAGCGCTGGTACAAGTCAGGTGCCATTGGCTTCCGGCCCACCTGGGCATATCTGAGCTTATGTTCAGCTGAAAAAAAACCCCCCAACACTCACAATATTCTGTGCTAGTTTTAAGCCTATTGCCTCATAATTTCAGCACATGCCTGTATCTTCTACAAATCCTAAATCCATTTGTGCTTTGCCTTTCCTCAGTGGTGGCTGATGATCTCTAGATATACTTTTACCTTCGTATATAATTTCTCTAAAGAATTCTCACAGGCCTCCTCTGATGGAAATCTCTCCACCTCTCACTACTCTTACCACTTTTTCTACAATTCTTCTAGTTCTACTAGTCACTGCATCTTAAGGGGTACAGAACTCCATTCTCTCTTCAGAACATAGGAGAGCCATGGATTTATACAATATTATAATAGTAACTTCAGCTTTGCTAATTCATTTCCTGTACTATCTAACATCAAATTTTCCCTTTTAATCACTACTGTTAAAGCTTGTGTTTGCAGAGAACTCTCTATAAAGATGCCAAGATTTCTTTCCTGAGCTGAAAGAAATAATTTTAGCAACAATGTGGCTACAGTGGTAGGTTTATTTTCTTTATGCACTTTACATATAAATTCATCAACCTGGAATTTATTCTGCCATATTATCATCCAGTTTTGAAACACTCTTCCCCAATCCTAAAAGACAGGTTTAGGTTTTACTGCACCGAAAAACATCACATTATCATCTAATTTTGTTGTTTCATTATTTAGATCTTTGGAAATCATTCATCCTACACTGAGCACCAATGAGGAACCAAAAAGGCACAGAAACTCAACATTTATTCATCCTTCTACAGCCACCACCTTCAGCAACTCCAGGTCCCAGGGACTGCACTAATTCAGCTTAGAGCTCCTGAAAGCTATGCCGGTAGTTTCCTAAAGGCTCATCAGTCAGTGGAAGTCTGCTCTTGGGCTTTGTTGTCATTATCCCTTGACTAACAGCCTTGTGTCTTTCTTTTTCTGCAGCACTTTCCCCATTTACTTATTATCCCCTTTGCATGGAGACCCTCCTTGACTGCCCAACCTTAACGAAGAAGAGGTGTGCTCTCGCCTTGCAGTACCCCTACACTTCCTGGCAAAATTCACCAGGAAGTGCCAATTGCTGCCCCTGGGGAAGAACAGCCCCAGGCATCAGGATGTGCCGGGGGCCACTCAGCCTGAGAGCAGTTTGTCCAAGAGCCCTGAGCTGAACACGAGGCAGCAGCGAGGGTGGGGTACCTGGGCTGCACTGGGCACAGCGACATCCACGAGGGGATCCTTCCCCTCAGTGCAGCACGATGAGGCCACAGCTGGAGTGCTGTGCCCAGAGCAAGAGAGACATGGACATACTGGGGAGTGCAGAGAAGAGCCATGAAGATGACAAAAGGACTGGAGCATCTCTTCTGTGAGGAAAGGCCAGGAGTGCTGGTACTGCTCAGTCTGGAGGAGAGAAGGCTCAGAGGGGAGTTCATTAATCTATACAAATACCTGATGGGGCCATGCAAAGAGGATGGATCCAGGCTCTTTTCAGTGGTGCTCAGTGACAGGACCTGATGCCAGGGGCACAAACTGAAACACAAGGGGTTCCCTTGGCACATCAACAAATGGTATTTTACAGTGAGGGTGACAGGTTGCCCAGACAGGTTGTGGAGTTTCCCACCTTGGAGATATTGAAAGGCTGTCTGGACACAGTCCTGGGCAACCAGTTCTGCTTGATGACCTCCAGAGGTCCCTTCTGACCTCAACCATTGTATCAGTCACTGCTTTTTCTTACTGCTTATGAGGAGTTTTCTTTATTGACTATTTCCCTTATTAGCTTTTGTATTCTTTAGAAACCTTGCTGAGTGCCATTTTCAAAACACTGAAGTGCAGTATGCTGACAAGCCCACTTTTATTTACATCGTCCCATCAAAGAATTCTAATCCTAATAAAACAGGGACACAATGGAGAATAGAATAGGAACATAACAGACCCACGGGGCACTGTTTGTCTCTACAGAAGAAATGCTGACTCCTTTCCTGCAATGGCACACTTATACACTGACTCTTCAAATAAAAAACAGGACTCCACTAATTACAACTTTGTATGCAGCTTACATTGTTAAAGATATTAACAGATGAGGATGGCTGCAACACTTGACAGAAGCATTCACTCAGAAAATAAAAAATGAAGGAGTTATGAAGGGCCTGACAGAAGACATTACAGAACATAGTATCAGTCAGTACTGATTTTTTATCACACAGCAGCCAGTGCTGGTCACATCTCTAAAAGCATACAGCAGAATTATAACCATACAGATATAGAAAGACTAGGTACGAAATAATCCTCTTATGGAGAGGAACTGAAGCAGAGTGTCTGTTTATATTGCGGGGGAGGGGGGAATATACAGAATGAAAATTGTCATCATGATGAAAGGAGCACGTTGTCTTGTAACAGAAGAACTTGAGGACCACCAACAAAAATGGACAACTAAGTTCAAAATGACTGAAATCTTTTTCATGCAAAATAGCCAGCCTGGGGCACTAGCTGACATAGGACTTGCCAAGAGACACTGAAGATGCAAAAAGCAGTAACTGGATAAGGAGCATCCAGTTTTCTTTAACTTGTAAGCCACTTGGCAAAATCTGTATGCGTCAAACATCCGCAAGACAGACACCACCATTTACTTCAGAGGATGGTGGAGACTAAAAGTACCAGACAGTCCACAGCAAAGTTGTGACAGCAGGTGTTTCTCAGGTGCCCTGTCTCAGGGCACACTGCCTTGGTCCCTAGCTGGTCTGTGCACATCCCAGGGAGATCTAGGGATGCTGTTCTTAGCAGTCCACACTGGTTCACTGCCTTACTAAGATAGGTCTGGACTACCAAGCACAAAACTGGCAGAAGAATTACTTACAAACCACATACAGATACCGCTGGACTAGAGACTTTCAGTCATGCAAGGATGCTAAGTATTAAGAGAACAAGCAGAGAGGCTGGTATGGCCTTTGGAGCTTCAAATACTTCCTTGCCCCAGGTCAGCCTTGATCTGCCAAAACGCTTCTTAACAGGTGTTTGTCCAAGTTCTTAAACCCTCCACTGACAGAAGGTCTACAAGCAGTATATCACATTGAAATTTCCAATAGTTAACCAGCTTGTTTTGTGGAAGGTATAAGGCTCACAGTAAGGACCAACGGGAGTCAATTAGTGCTCAGTAAAATATGGGTGTCACATGATCCAGAAGTTTCTTTTAGCCCTAAGATCCATTAATGTGTAAACGACCATGATCAATGCAGATCAACACCTGGCTTCATGGCTGGTGTTGATGCCAGGGCTTCGGCTTCTCCAGTTATGTTCTTTGATGAATACAGATTATTAAGGAGAGACAGGATTCACCATCAGCCAGTTCCCTGAGGATCCTGGCATGTGTTTCATCAGGTCCCATGGACTTGTGTATGTCCATGTTCCTTGGATGGTCTAGGTCCTGATCTACTCCTACTGTGGGCAGGACTTCATTCCCCCTGTCCCTACCTTGAGATTCAGGGGCTCCAGAGATTTGGGAAGAGCAATTACAAGGGAAAACTGAGCAGGGAAAAAGTTGTTGAGTACCTCAGCCTTCTCCATTTTGGTCATCACTAATTCTCCATCTCATTTATTGGGGAATACAGTTTCTTTTGCCTTCCTTGTCTAACCAGCGTACCTGTGGAAAGAAGTTCTTATTCTTCACATCCCTTGCTAAACTTAGTTCCAGCTGTGCCTTAGCTTTCCTGATCCCATCCCTACACTCCTAGGCAGTATTCTTATGTTCTTCCCAGGATGTGCATTCCTGCTTCCACTGCCCCTGCATTTCCCTGCTGTGTTTCAGTTTGACCAGGAAGGAGGTCCTTACTCAGCCATGCTGGTTTCCCACATTCCTCAGCTGAGTTTTTGAACATTGGAATCAGTAGCTCTTGGGCTCTAAGAAAAATGTCTTTCAATAGATGCCCGCTCAATATCCAAGTGGAAATCAGGATCCAGTGATGCCTCTTGGGGTTCCATACTGGGACCAGCACTGGTTAATATCTCTGTTAATGACACAGACAGTGGCACTGAGTGCACCCTTGGTGTGTTTGCAGGTGACACAAAGCTGGGGGGTGCAGGTGAGAGGCTGGAGGGCAGGGATGGCATCCAGAGGGACCCTGGCAGAGGAGTGGGCCCGTGGGACCCTCATGAAGTGCAGCAAGGCCAAGTGCAAGGTCCTGCACCTGGTGTGGGGCGATCATCTCACCTGTCCCAGTACAGGCTGGGGGATGAGTTGACTGAGAGCAGCTTTGTGGGGAAGGACTTTGGGGGTGCTGGCGGATGAAAAATAGAACAGATCCTGGCCACATGCACTGCCAGCCCAGAAACAACCTGTGTCCTGGACTGATCCCACAGCATGGACAGCATGTGAGGGGGGGATTATTCCTGTTTGCTCTTGTCAGAGCTCACCTTGCCCCACAGTACAAGACAAACATGGATCTGTTGGAGCAAGCCCAGAGGAGGCCACAGAGATGCTCTGAGGGCTGAAGCCCCTCTGCTCTGGAGATGGGCTGAGAGAGCCAAGGGTGTTCAGCCTAGAGAAGAAGAGGCTCCAGGGCGATTTTCTTGGAACCTTTCAGTATTTAAAGGGGGCTTGTAAGAAAGACAGAGACTTTTTACCAAAGCCTGTAGGACAGAACAAGGGACAACACTTTTAAACTGCCGTTTTAAAGAGGGCAGTTTTAGAGTAGATGTAAGGAAGACATTTTTTACAATGAGGGAGGCGAAACACTGGAACATGACTAGGTGATCTGTGAAAGGTCCCTTTCAACCCATACCATTCTACCCCTCTGTGAACCACAGTGAATGAGCTTTGTACTTTCTCCTGCAACTACACAGACTGGCCCCTGTCCAGAGTGTGATCAGCCTGCCAGCCCATTCAGTTACTATGTGGTTATCCCCATGATCTCAAAGAGCAAGCAAGAATAAAACCCCTAAGTAATGTTCCACTATGTCCTCTTTCTACCATGAAACTGGAAAGCATAAAAATCTGCAAGTAACATTTTAAAATCATTCCTCACTGGTCTCACAGCTGCAAACACAGCTCCTGCTTTCCACCTAGACACCACCTTTAAACTGTAAATTCTGCTGTTGCCATGAATCATAGGTATTCTGCCAGAGGAAAATGACTTGTTTAAATCTTTAAAAATAATAAATTTATAAATTTTCAATATCATACTTTGTTGGGCCTTGCAATTTCACCAAGTGAAGTCAAATTTCTTTCACATCATAGACTCATAAAATGGTAAGGGTTGGAATGGACTTAAAGATCATCTAGTCCCAAGCCCCTCTGCCATGGGCAGGGACACCTCCCACTAGACCAGATCATTCAAGGCCTTATCCAAGCTGGCGCTGAGCACTGTCAGGGTCAAGGCACCCACAACCTCCCTGGGCAACCTGTTCCAGTGTCGAACCACCTTCATAGTAAAAAATGTCTTCCTAATATCTAACCTAAATTTCCCCTCTTTCAATTTGTACCCGTTACTCCTCTTCCTATTACTGCATTTGCTAACAAAGAAACCCTTTCCAGCTTCCCTGTAGACCCTTCAGGCACTTCCACACAACCTTCTCTTCTCTAGACTGAACAGTCCCAACTTTCTCAGCCTATCTCCACAGGGGAGGTGCTCATCAAAAACACATTTACAAATCAAAGGCCACATGCTGAAAAGTTAAGTTCACGTGATTTCCCACTTCAATGCAATAACTGTGCCTGTAAATATAAAAATATGTAACTGGTAAATTGTGTTTTCTTCTCTGCAGTTTAGGATCTCCAAAGGAGCTGAACTACCTTTAAACAAATAATTTTTTTAATTTATTCACAGGCAGAGAGTAAGCGTGACAAATTCGGGGGTAAAAGGTACAATGTTGAATGGAATCTTACACTGACATTCTTGGAGCAGGCAAATTCTTCAGTCTAGCTAAGGCCTTCAATTAAGCCATGGTGCTAGTTCTGTTCAGAGAGAAATCCTTCTATCCCTTGCTTTGGGCACTGATCACAGACAGACACAGACACCATCTCTGTGCCAGTACAGAAAACAGAGGAGGCTACAGGACTGTAAGAGGCCAGAAAGGAAAGGTTAGGAAGTTTGTCTCTCAAACACTGGAACTTATGAATGCAGAGTTTTTTAAAAAATGGAAGGAAGACCAAAACAACTTTCCCTAAAATTCATGGGGTCCTTGTGCATCACAGAGCTGCCAGTGCTCTCAATTATATCCAGGTACAGAAGCAACAATATCCTTGTCACTTCTACGTTTACTCAGTGAATACTGGAAACAAGGGCATCTCAGGCTGTCAATTCACAAAAATCAAACACACCTCATTTGATGACCTCTGAGGTCCCTGAACAAGACCTATTAGCCAGTGTCTGCATTATGAAAGCACTATGGAGAACACAGCACAGCCTTGTGAGCTACATGAAAAGGCACACAAGTTGTACGTATCTGTTTGTTTCTATGCACCCAGGACACTTCTATAAAAATGCAAAACCTGGATAACTCCCCTGGTATAACACCTGAACTCTTAATACTTTACAGTTTAAATTAAGAACCATTCAATTCCTTCAGCTGCATCTTTCCAGAAAAGATAAGCTCCTGGAATGCTGTTCAGTTTAAGGAGAGACCACCAAATTCCAGGTGTTAGCCCAAGCACTCTGCTTGGAAACCACTGTAGCAACACGGCACTGGATGAGGAGAGAGCGCTGAGTGATAAAGAGAACTGAAGGTTAACATTAGCATCTTCATCAAAAAACTGAAGGAGTTTTCATACATAAGCTCTTCCAGTTCCAGTGAGAATTGTTGTAACCTAGGCTATTTATTTCCAAAGCACAATAGTATGCATTTCTTCTACCACACAATTTACTCTGCCAGTGAGGTGACCTGTGCAGGCTGCGAAAGGTGAGAAGTCACCAATCTAGGTGTGGCAAAAACAGATGTCCCTTACAGGCATGCTGTGTACTGGCTGGGAAAACAGACAGGTAGCTACAGGTGGATATTCACAGTGGAAACAACAAGAGGAATGTAACTAATGGTAGAAAATGAAGATCTGAGTGGCAGATTTGAGCACCTTATCATGGGGATGACCAATGCCCATTCAGCAACAGCATATACTGAAGAAGTCTTCTTAGGTGGGAAGAGCAAATTGAAACCTGCACTGAGAAGCATGGGAACCCCACAGATCAATAACCACCTGACAAGAACTAATTATATTTACCTGTGGCAAATGAAGTAATGAATTACCACAAAGAATACCTGCTACTACTACTACTCCTCCTCCTCTTAGCAACTGCATCCTCCAACGTCACTTCCTCTGAGCCAGTCCACTCTGCCAGATCAGCATCTTCCTGCCAGCACTAGCACAAACTCTCACAGAAGTAATTGGCTATTCAAAGGACCTGTTTAGGTCAGCAGCAGCAAGCTGGCATCTCAGGATTTATTTCACAATGTAGTATTTCCCATATGCCCAAAGGCAAACATTTTCCATCCTCAGTACCATGCACAGACACATCCTTCCTGACTAAAACAGGTCACCTTTCAAAGAGCTAAAACCTACCTGTACCAGACAAGGCAGCTGAACACCTGGAGTCACATCGGTGTAGACCAAGAAGAAGGAAGAAACTTATCCTGTGGATGGAGCAGGAGACCAGATATTATGTCATGATGAATTAGCAGGAGATGTTCTCATTGACCTTAAGCAGGAACAGCTCTAAGACAGCAGGCTGAAGATGCATTTGGATCCAGATCTGAAAAAAGAAAGTACATACTGGGTGAGAGGGACATAATGTACAATAAAAAAATAACATTTCCTAGAACTGCACCAACCCATGTGACACTTTGTAAGCAGCCCAACTTAGGGAAAAAAAGAGGAGGAAGAAGAGCAAGAAAGGGAAGATGAGACTGACATAGTGGTTTGGGACTTCTCTGGAGACTCTGCACACAGGTGCAAGTCCAGGCTGCCAGGACAGCAGTTTTGCCCAGGCACTGGCCCATCCATGTGGGCTCTTCAGTTTCCCCATAGGACCCAACTCATATTTGTGGAGTCTGGAAAGAACACGAAGGTCACCGCCTGCCTGTAACCTGTTAGCATACTGAGCAGGCTCTGATAAGAACCACAGGGTGGGTAGGATTAGAGTGGATCCCTGGAATTTGCCTGTCCCAAGAAGCAAGGGTATCTTCTCACACAGATGTTCTTGACCTTGGGAAGGCAGGCCAGTTTAGGAACATTAACCAAGTCAGCATGCTTTCATCCTTAAAAAAATCAACTCCTTAAAGAACTCAAAATCAACTCATACCAGAAGACTCCAGCATTTTAACAGGCACCGTTAGCTGCCCCAGTAGGACAGGGAGAGTGTGGCAGACTGGAATAATAATAATGATCCCACAGATTTAAGGCATAGTCAGGCAGCTTCAGTGTCTGCATGCTATGACAGGTCCCAAAGAAAACAAACCAGGCTAAGAAGGAAAAGGGACCTGTTCCTTGGGAAAAGCTGAGCCAGCTGCACCTGCACATACAAAGCCCTGCTGCTCCTGACGGCTCTGTACTGTAGCTGATGAAGAAAAGCAGCTTTACAGCAGAACAGGTGTGAGCCCCAGCACACACAGCATTCTCAAGCATAAGCTCACACCTAGACATGCGGATAGAAACAACTGTTCAAAGAATGGATAGGCAAGAAAGGGAAGTATGAGCATTGCAGTGCCAGCCCAGGCAGTGCCAGGCCGCATGAGCAGAGTGGGTGACTCCACCAGGGACAGGACCAAGGCTCTGCATCTGGTAGGGTCAGAAAAAGGGAAGAACAAAGGACAGAAAGAAGATCATGGTGAATTCTGCTGAAACAGAGCTGTAGTCAAGGAAGGACAGAGCCCAGGCAAGCAGGGGCTGAGGCAAACACCGCAGTGGAGGCAGCGCAAGAGAGAAGGGAGAGTGCATGAGGTACAGAAAGGAACATTACTGCAGCACTGAGGAAAAGGAGGAGAGCAAAGGCTGTGTCCTCACCCTGCCTTAGGGGCAAGGCCAAGCTGCAAGTTCCTCCTCACAGAAAGGTCAGGGGATCCAGCGAGGGAAGATGGGCTGTCTTCACTGGTCGTGTCCCCATGGAAAACAGCAGATCGTTGATTGCTCCTAAGACAACACCAAGGAACTGGTTATTTTCAGAAGCTGAAAGACTTCCTTGGATGGGCAGTAGGATGAAGTCAATTTCTCCAAGAAAGGCAGTGCTGTCAGCACCAGGCAAAGATAATGCACACTCTCCCAATCATGCTAACTGGTGAATGACCTTGCTTGTTCCTCAGTCCCCCATTTCAATTCTACCTCAGTTTTTCCCAGCAGCAGCTTGCACACAGGGGTCCTCCACAGGCCACGGTGATGGAGGAAACGGAGAAGAGTTCAGGCCTCAGGGAACAGGAGGGAGGGAAGGGGCAGCAATCTCCAGCAGCAAACTCCTGGTGCCAAAGTGAGATGGTTTGCATGTGTGGGAAGTCAGAAGATCTTCCAGAAGGCCATGCAGAGCATCAGTCTCCCACAGACACGGATCTGTTAGTCCTGAGAGAGTATCTGGGACCATGTATCTCCCTCTGAAGACAGAACTGAGGGGCATCTTAGAGGCAGCAAGTCAAATTCTCTCAAAAGCTGCTGTCTCCTGTGTGAAGGCTGGTTATTCCAGGAGCACCAGAGACAGCAGTCAGTTAGATGCAGGGCAGCGCTGAGCTGTCTCCAGGGACAGGATGTTAAGAAGAGGACCCTCCTCTCCAGAGGATGCTTGGGCCATGTCAGGGCAGGATGGGCAATTCCAGACGAGTGATGATGTCTCCCTCGGTAAAGTCAGTCCCTGCTAAAGGAGACCCTCCCGAGGGGGCCTGCAGTCCACACTCGGGAGAGGTAAATGAGCACTGGGCTCCCCCTTTCTGCCTGCCTCTCCGAGCGAACCGAGTTCCTGCAAGGCAGCAAAGCCGCCGGGGCTCGGCGGAGGACGCGCGGCCCGCGCTGGGACACCCGGCAGG
>WEIT01018922.1:41516-52540 GCA_013389985.1 Dryoscopus gambensis | reverse complement strand
CCGACGCACAGCCCCCGCCCAGCCCGGTACCAGCCCGGCCCGCGCTGCCCGTACCTGGCTGGGGCCGAGCACCGCCCGCTCGCAGCAGGGTCGGGAGCGCTTCCGACCAGTACCGAGCGGGGCTCGCACCGACGGTCACGAGGCCGGGGTTCACTGGGAGGCGATGAGAATAACCAGTGGTGATAGGTACGGTAGTAACAGGATGAGAGAGCAAACAGGCCAGGGGAGGTCTGAGGCGCGTCCGATCCTTCAAATTCAGAACCGGACCAGAGCTGCGACCCACTGTCTGAACGCTTTTCCTTGTGTTAAGGAGCTGGTGACTCCTGGGAGGGTGAGGATGAGGGTACTGGGCCTGGCGGGCTACGGGCCTGTGGTGCGGTATCAATTCTAACAGGAAAAGGAAAATTACTTCCTAAACACTCAGTGGGAGAGCTCTGTGATGTGCACTTGGACAGAGCAATTAGAAGAAACCCTCAGGGTGACTTGCCAAAGCCCTGCAGTCCACGGGGACGAGGAGGGAAGTTTGGACAGAATGAGCACTGACAGTGAATACTTTGGGGTGATGCTTCAAGGGGCTGTGAGGAAACAGTGAAAGGACTGAGCTCCATCTGCAAGGAGCCAAGCAAACCTGCCAGCTTCACAGGCTCAAAAACAGTGTAAGTGTAAAAGATGAAGTAAAATACTGTAAAGATGACAGGATAGATTTAAGTCTTACTGGACGTTTTTAAAGAGGGACTATACACATGCTTTTGGCTTTTTCACTGCATTTTTTGTGTCACATTTTCAAGCTTTTTCCTACAGTTATTTGTACCAGCAAAACACTGTTGCAAATGCAAGATGAGTTTCTGTGGTACCTGTCACCCGAAAATTGCCCCCTTTGAGAATTCATGAGCAACAGTTCAGCATGCATGCTGAGAAGATAAGCTTAGTACATCCAGGAAAGAGTTTGGAATGGGAATAGGAGAGCGTCACTGCCTTGGCTGAAGTACAGGTCCAGGGGGTGGTGAGTCCTTGGGAGAGTGGGGCATGAAAGCATCTGGTATAGTGGTTCAGGCCACAGCTCCTGGCTTGAGACCAAGCTGGCAGCCTGCACATGCTCTGCAGAGCTGTACAGAATATTTCAAAATGGATGCGTGACAAAGCAATGCTCAAAGCCAAATAGAAGACAGCAAGCTCCTATGAAAAGAACTCTTTGTGCTGGAGTTAAGAATGGAGGAGTCTGCTGAGCAAGAATACCTTGCTGTAGCTGGGGAAATGTGCACCTGTTACTGAGAGCATCCTGTCCGCTATCTGCTCATCTCATCTGACCAACAGCAACTCCAGAACTTCTGTGGAACAGCTTAGACCATCTGCAAGTGCCTGGGTTGCACTCTCCAGTGTGCTGGAAATGGGCCTTGCAGCACTTTGGGGTGAAGCAGCTTGTGAGCTGTGACTGAGTGGAGGACCTGCCCAGACAGACCTGAACTGCTGGTCAGGTGTGCCCCAGGGAGGAGGGGGGAGACCACCCTGGGCAGAGTGACCGAGGGAGATGGGCTACTCGTCCAGGTTGCATGGCAGAGGCATATCATTTATATTCCAGTCTTGGAGAAGACTGATGGACACCATGATCAGACACAATTATCTGAGTTCACAACATCTGGGTTTGGGGTTTTTTTAAGTATACTTGTTAAATTTGGGATAGAGTAGCAGCTCTGTCATGGAGGAAAAGGTGGAGAGTCTGTTTTCACCTATTACTTGAAGTTAAAAATGCAGCTGGGACAGAAGCTTCTTGTGTTTGTAACATATACTGTACATCCTTCTCTAGGATGAACAAATTATTCCAACAGGGTATGTCAGCCAGTCTAACACATGCAATGGAGGAAATTACCTTCACAGCTGAAGACAAGGAAGAAAAATATCCATTACTGTGGACTCCAAAGAAAGTGAAGCATACACAAAAGTAAACATACCTGGTTGGGGTAAGCAGAGACACCACATAAGGGTGTGCATTTCTTCAGGGCTACAAGGTCAAACATGACAATCATGGTAATTTGTCTTCCTGGCCAGTTCATGACCCCACTGTAATACACAAACTCAGTATCATGATCCTCACATAGTTCATCATTTCTGGCTGAACTAAAGTGCATTCTTGAAAAAGATCTAGTCTTTTTTAGCACAAGACACAAAAATGGTGGCACGGAGTCTCATCATAAGCACACCCGACTCATTTACCCTCTCCCTGACAGCGGCCAACACTGTCTGCCTAGAAAAAAATCATAAAAATAGGGTAGACAAAGAGTGCTCCCTCCCTGGCAGCTCTCCTAGGTCTTACAGATTTGTAATTCAGAGACTTGCTGTCCCAGAGGTTTTTGCTTTGTGTTTAACAGCCTTTGATAGATTTCCCTTTTGCAAATTTCATCCACTACATAGTGACAGTCATGAAATTTAAGGCCATGAAGGACTTACTCTACCCCCTTTACATTTGACAAGGAGTTTCTGCCCACCTACATTTGGCAAGGACTTTCACACTTGCCTCCAGTGATCTCCGTTACACAAACCAAGTAAATTGTAGCACACCGGAAAAGTGACCACTGTAATTTCACTAGCTACTCACTTTAAGCACTGAAAGCATGTGCCTGTTTTCCTTTGGAATTAATCTGTTGCAGTTTAAAGCTGTTCATTTTGGTGTAGCTGTCATGCCTTACCCCAGACAACTAAAAATTGCTTTTAGTATCCCGTGTTTTCACTTAGTACATGTACTCACACACCCTAATCAGATCATTCACAACCTTCTATGAGTTCACAGAAAGGTTTGGGTTGGGAGGGACTTGTAGAGGCCATCTAGTACCACCCCGCCATGGACAGGGACATCTCCAACTCATAATAAGGTCAGTAAGGTCACTCCAAGTCCCGTTCAGCCTGGCCTTAGGGACTTCCATGGATGAGGTTCTTTGGGTAACCTGTGCCAGTGCTTTACCAGCCTTGTTTTAAAAATGGTCTCTCTTGCATCTAGTCTGCATCTACCCTCTTTTTGTTTAAAACCAAATCCAGTTTAAAGCCATTATCCCTTGTCTTACAACTACATGAGTTCTGCATGTCACATTGTAAAATACTTCTTATAATCTTCAGGTAAGTTTTGTGAACCTCAAACGTTCTTTTTATTTTCTGTTCCCTAGAAGCCTTAAAAAATAGGCTGTGTGCTATGCCACCAGGGCCCTTCTTGCTGTCTCACGTCAACAGCATCTGTTTCCCCCAGATCTTCTACCTGTAAAGATCTGTTATATCATGTCTTAAACCTATACTTTACAGGGCTGGGACAGCGCCTGGATTTTAATGTCTAAAATAGTGGGTCCAAGAAAAGCGAAGCTGCTTGCACTTTAATACAGTCAATTTCTTTACAGACTTACCTTTTTTTAACATGCAGTCCTCTCTAGAGGAGTGATACCGTCTTCCCCAAGCACATAAGTTTGCATTTGACTGTTCTAAGACAAAAATCTATGTGAAGAGCTACTCTGCTACACACTCTTCTCCACTATTATCTTCTCTTCATTACTTTTTTGCATTTTTTAACATAATCTGCCAATTTTATTTGTAGAGATCTTATATTTGCTTCCAAATAATCAATTAATTAAGTGTCAAACAACACTGGCTGGAGAACTGTTCTTCAGGTAAAAACCAGAATCCCCAGCTTATGGATTGGGCAGTTTGCTAGCAGTATTTCCTGCCTTTCCTTTCCCACAGAGCTGGATTTAAAAAAATAGAAGAATCAGCTTCCCTCAGCTTTCTCCCAAGATACAAGATGTTCTTAAGAATTTTAAGTTCTCTGTAGTGTTGCATCATCATCTGACATGCCCTGACACAAGCAGGGACTTGCCAACAAGAAGCTGGCAACAACATTCCTGGCTTTTGGGTTACATCCATCAAATCTCACTATCCTGTTTCCCATGATTCTCTTCCTTCTCTAATGAGGACTCACTAATGATTCTTGCTTGGCCGATGTCTTTCCAAACCCTTTCCTTTAGCAGCCTGTTTTACATCCCAGACACCCCCACCTGTCACATCCCCTACCGCTCTCAGTCACAGCAATTCCTGACAGCCAGTTCCTGAATCTCTCCCAGGTTAATGCTCAGCTTGATGGCATGACACCCACTGTATCCCTGTGCAGTAGATCTACTGCTTGCTTAGTTTCTTAGAGCATCCAGTGTCCACTGCCAGTGCTTCCAGATGTGTTATGTAGAACAATGATCTAAGGAATTCTCCTTGGATATTTCACCATACTGAAACCTGCAATTATAAGCTCTGCATCCTCTCTGACACCAGGATGTTATCTTTCATGCACCAGAATCCCTTTTGCATTCAAGATGAGCACACCATCCCCAAGGTGAGCAGCATCGGGGTTTTTGCTCTGTCTGTCTCTGCCAGGGCGCGTGATCCCACCTGGCAGTCGCTGCATCCCAAGATGTGAACAGGAGCACGCGCAGGCCTGTGCTGCTCACAGGGTAACAGTCAGGCCTGGGTTTGCTGCACAAATCCCTTGCCCACCAGACAGTCTCAGCCAGCTCATCATACAGAAATGCCTGTAGGCAGCTCTAGGTCATGCCCAGCCATTTTGCCACTCATGTGGCCTGGCCTTTGTCTAACAGCAAGGCAAGAAATTGTCATGCAAACATCCTTTCTGCCTGACAGCAGGAATGACGAACAGAGCTGTTTTCTTGCTCTCTTATAATGGCTCTAATGGCAAAAAAGGGAGAACCAGCACTGTAGGTGGGGTCTGCAGGGCGTGCATCAGAGGCCCACTTGGGGTTCCTCACATCTAAAGGATATGGGATGATGTACACAATTCTATCGTGTTAGCTCTAACGCATATCTTAAATAGCACCCTACACAGTCTGAGTCTCTTTCCTACTTGGATCATAAGGGATCAGGATGCAGAACAACCATCATAATAATAAAAGGTTTCCCAGGTAGCTGCCCTTGTCCTCATTCTGCAAACATGTGCTTAGCAACAAACACACATCCCCATAAGGCACTGCAGAGATCTGTCTTCTTCCCATGTAAATGAGGCATGCCTTACTTGTTAAATAAGCAAATCTGAGATTTCTATCCAATTTGAACCAATGTTCCTGACTTTGAATACTTCTTTTAAGCTTTTCTAATTTTTCAGCATCTCTTTTGATGCCAACACCAGACCTTCACCTTGCTCACCTCACGAGATGAGTGTAGCAAATACAAGCTCTCTCCTTCAGCAGTGACCCTGCAGCGATGAACAGGGTCAGTCACACTTGCTGGCTTATCACATAAATTCACTAGTTCACATCAGGGTTTTGGGCTTTGATTTCTGGGATGTTGGCTGGAAAGATGATGCTGGAAAGCTGAAAAAGTAAAAGGATTAGTGGGGTCCTGATGGATACCAAGCTAAACATAAGCCAGCAACATTCCCTTGGAGCAAAGGTGGCCAACAGCATCCTGGGCCGCAGCAGAAGGACTGTGGTCAGCAGGTCAAGGACAACGACCTGTCTCCTCAGCACACGTGAGACATGCCAGGAGTGCTGTGTCCAGTCTGGGCTTCCCAGTACAAGGCAGACATGGACATACTGGAATAAGTCCAGCAAAGGGATGTAGAAGTATTAAGTAATGGGCGTGTTTGTCCCAACAGTGAGACTGCAAGAGCTGGGACTGTTTCATCTGGAGAACAGGCTCAGGGCAGTCTCATCTGTACGTGTGTCAGTAACGGGAGAGCGTAGGGGAGACACAAACAGCTGCTGTTCAGTGGTGTCCAGTGATGCTGAGAGAAGCAAACTGAAACGCAAGAAATTCCATTTAAACAGGAGAAAGAAGTTTTAAACTGTAAAAGTTACTATCCACCAGAACGTACTGCTGGGAGGGACTATGGAGTCTCCATCCCCAAGATATTTAAACTGGAACCACTCTGCAGCTCTGGAAGAGCCAAAACCAGAAAAGTGAAAGTAGTTGAATAGCTTTGTCCAGCTAAACCAGACAAGCAGTGTTTATGCCTCTTGAAAAAGTGAAATAAACACACAGGAGGGTGCAGCAACAGCCCTGAGAGTGGCACAGTCAAGGTAACTTTGTCCAAATACACAGCTCATACTCACTCACTCCCTGCACTGCTCAGCAGAATTACATAGCTTTAAGTAAGGTCGGCTCTACAGCTTGTTTACCTCCCTTATCCAGAGGCTGCAAAGTTTACAAGTGACCACATTACTCTGCCTGGAAAGAAAATTAAATTTATTAAAAAAAAACAAAACAAACCAAACCCCCTCCACTGAAACAGCCTCACTCCATAGCCCATGTGCCTCAGAGTGGGTCTGGGAAAGTCTTCCTCCTCCCTTGATCTCACATACCCTTCACCCATGGCAAGGCTGGGAAGGGGATGGAAAGTGCCGAGTGTTAAGGTGCTGAGAAGCTCTTGATGTTTCTCATCTCTCAAGTGCTGTTGGCCTGTTCCTGCTCAAAGAGGGCCATGGCTAAATGTGAGCGGGATGCGAGTCCTTCCAAGTTACTGAGCACACAGCGGTGGTACAGCTCTTCGCTGAGCCGGGGGTTGCAGCTTCTCAGTGTGTACTTCTGCACTAGCCCTGGCTCCACAGCCCTGAACAGGTGCAGGCCAGAATAGTGGAGGAAGACATCAAATACCTCCATGCTCTCCAGCACCTCATCTCGGTCCAGGATATCGGCTGCAAGCTTGGTACGTGCTGTCATATAGTCAGAATTATAAAAGCAGGCCTCAGCAAAGGAATGTCTGTCAAAATGCCCATCTCTCAGGAAGTCAGTGTTGGAGGATACTGTCTGCTCACCACGGTACACCAGTGCGGGGTTGAACTCCTGGAAATGCACAGGGAAAAAGACCTGCCAATTGCTGATGGTATTCATGCGGCAGCGGTTCAGAAACTCCATGTTGATTTCTGTCCAGACGCTGGCCAAGAAGAACAGTGTGTCCACGGGGTGCTTCTTTGAGACTATATCCATGAGCTTCACTTGCGATGGCACCTCTGTTTTAACACTAATCCACGGGATTTTAACTTCTGCATAGCGTTTCTCTAGCTCCCCTACCATGGCTTTGACTCCAGCAAAAACATCCACCTGACCAACTCTCTGGGCATCGTAGGGATGGTAGATAAAAAGCAAAGTCAGCAGGGCATTATCATGCGTGTCCAGTGTGTTCATAGCAAACATATCCAGGAAGTTTGCTACAAAATCCAGGTCCTGCACTGTCAAGGGAAGCACCAGTTGCACCCGTGTGGCCTCTGTCACATATGGCATGGGAATGATTTCCACCTTACTTAAGGGTCGCACCAGGCTCACTCGCTTGGCCAGGACATGACTGTGACCCTTCTGGGTGGCGGCCTCCAGGAGCAGGTCCAGCGTGTATTCCATGCCCCGCGTGGGGTCGAAGCGCCGGTAGCCGTTCAGCAGCTGCCGCTTGCTGAAGCGCAGCAGGGGCTGATAGCGACGGTTCAGCTGCTCGACTGCGGACTCGATGATTTCACTGACGTCTGCCTTACTGGCCCCAGAGAGCTCACATTTTGGGGAGCCATCAGGACAGGAGAAGAGGTGCTGTTCCGTGAAGTAGTCCCAGCTGATCACCTCAAAACGGGACTTTGGAAGGAATGGGGCGTTAATGCCCACAGGCCAGGTCACACCTGCCTCGCCTGCAGGGGTCAGTGCTGTCAGGTTCCTGATCTGCATCTGTGCAAACAGAGAGCACAAACTGATCCCCACCATGTTCTCAAAGAGGTCTAGGCCAGCTCCTCCCCAGGCCCACCTCACTACCTACAACTGTACGTGGGCAGTGTCACACCAGCAGTTTTGGGTAACGTGGTGTCATAAGTGCTGTTTCTGAGACAAGGGACTGCAGCCTGTGTCTGACTAACAGTTGCCCACAAACAGAAGCAGTGATCTTCCTCCAGTGTGCTGAAAATGAAGGAAATCTGTTTGGTCAAGGAGTTTTTGCAGATATCCCTCACCACATACCTGAAGGTCCTGGATCTCCTGATAGACCCTGTCGAGCTGGATCCTGCTGAACTGCTTGTGCAGCCGGTACATCAGGGTCATATCAGAAACAGGGTGCACCGCAAGAGCTGCTTGAAACTCCTCTTCTTCCTCCTTCTCCGGTTCAGTATTCTTGGCCAGTTCATAAGTGTGATAATGCTGGCCCTGAAGCAGACAAAAGCCAGAAAGACTGGCATGGAATTCAAGTTCACAGAGCAGCTTTTCCTCACCCCAGACACCCATCTGCCCCTCTTTCCATACTGACTGTAGTACCCAGAAAAAAAAAGGGGTAAGTTGTCCCTCCAACTCTGCACTGCATTTCCACTTGCTTCTCAGCATCAACATACCCTTTATCCTGCCTTCAGAAACCTGTGAATCAGCCCTGCTGGTAAGCTGAAAATTAAATCCTGTGTGTGCTCTCTCTCCCTCAACATCCCAGCTGTGATTCTGGGCCCCCCGCAATGCTGCCATAGCACACAGCCCTTCCTTCCTCTGCAACTCACAGCAGCAGCTCACAAAAAAGCCACTTGGTTATGCAGCAGAGAATGAGTAAGATTCTGGGCTCTGTCACGCTCAGCTAACACAAAACCTGAGCAGAGAGGTAGTACCTGGAGCTGGGAAACACAAGTGATGCCAAGGAAATCAATGATGCAACGACCCAGCCACTCATCTGAGCGCACACTGAGGATCTCATTGCGACAGCTGTCCAGGTGTGGATGGAGCTTAAGCAACAGGCTACGGGACAGCAGGTAGCCAAAGCCCCCGTGGCAGTAACGGGCCTGCTCATCTCCCCCGATGAACTCCTCCGCTCGCCCCAGGTACACGTCTTGGTTAATACTCAGGTGTGTCACCAGAGCCTTGACCTGTTCAGCTTGGGCATAGGTGTCATCTTGCATGATGTAGAACCAGTCATAGTCGGAACCAAAATGTTGATGGATATAGCTCATGGTCTCATACATGAGCCAAATGGGCCTCTCATCGCCGTGGGCCACCAGCACCATGCCATGGGGCACCTTGGCACTGCGCAGCCCAGTGAAGTACAGCAGGCGCGGGAAGTGGTGGGCCACTGTCTTGTTCACTGCCACTGCCAGTGTGTTCAGTGTGGCCTTGGAGGTCAGCACAGCCACAAATAGCCTCTCATGGAATCCCAGTTCTGTCTGGATGTAGCGTGTTCTGTAAAGGAAGTACATACCTACGTGACAAACTGCTGGAGAGAAAAAAAATCAAAGAAGTATGGTAACTTGGGGTAAGTCTAACTGCTGGAATCTACCCAGGGTGAAAAAGTCAAGCCTAGTCAGAGCTTTAAGAGAAGATTCACTAGTGAAAAACCTATTTTGTAAAAACACTTGGTTCCTTCAAGGCAGCTACAATCTCACATTATCTGAGCTAGAAAACTGTGCCAGTGCAATTAAAATACCATAGAGGTAACCACTTGGAGCTTAGCACATGGTGCAGCTTAGCAGGTATGTGCAATAAAAACACAGGAATGATTGTTGAGGAGTCTCTAGTGCTGGCGGCTGAGGTGTGCTGGGGTGCACCAGCTGCACATGGGGCCCTGGGTGCTGGGAGACCACTGAAGCCCCAGGCCATGAGCCAGCAATGGGCGGTGGTCTTAGGCCTCATGAACGGCACAACGCCCTGCAGGACCCAATGAACAATGAGAAGACTACAGACCAAAAACCACCACTGGGCCAAGAGGCACATGAGGAAGAATATGAAGAGAGCCCACAGAGACTGAAGGTAGAAACATCCAGGCGTCCCTTTGTTCAGGGTCCCTCTGCAGAGGTACCATCCTGAGCTGTTACGATGTTGCTGCACCACAAGTGAAACACTTAAAGGAAACCACAGTGATTCTGCTACAGGAAACCTGGGGCCAAGGAAACTTGTCTGACAGCATGAGCGCGGTGTGTGGAAGGAGCTGAGCAAGGCACCTGTTGGGTCACCAGAGCTGTAGCTGCAAAGGAGCCTCAGTCGTAGCAGTGCCAGTGCGATGCCCGGAGTGGCTCCTGGATGGTCAGGCAGGAAAATTTCCTTAACACATATGCTACTATTAATTGATCGGTTTTTTTCCTACCGAGCAGACCAGTTAAAACATATTTTGAAAAATAATTTAACATGTTCTTTTAAGCATGAGTAACAAAAGAACCACAGAATCCCGAAATGGTTGGGGGTGGAAGGGACGTTCAATATCATCTAGTTCCCACATCTTGCCACAGGCAGAGACATTTTCCACTACCCCGGGTTGCTCCAAGCCCCGTGCAACCTGGCCCTGGACACTGCCAGGGATGGGGCAGCCACGACTTCTGTGGGTAACCTATGCACAGGAAAGAACTTCTTCCTAATATCTAATCTAAACCCATTCCCTTTCAGTTTGAAGTCATTCCCCCTTGTCCCGTCACTCCACATCCTTGTTAAATAGTCTCTCTCCCTCTTTCTTTCCTGCTCCCTTTCCGGTACTGTAAGGCTGCAACTAAATCACTGTGAGGCTTCTTTTCTCCACACTGAACAGCTCAAATTCTCTCAGCCTTTCCTCCATCCCTCTAATCATCTTGGTGGCCTCCTCTGGATTCACTCCAACAAGCTGATGTCCCTCCTGGATGCAGCACTGCAGGTGGGGTCTCACCTGAATAGGGCAGAATTACTCTCCCTGTTTTGAGAGGAAATATTCTCTTCTTGGGCAATTTTGCTGCCTTTTCCCCCCCTCAGGGTAATTTCCTGAACACGTCTCTTTCACCCCTTAAGGTAACAATCTTGGCTGTTGCCTTGGTGCACCACATTCTTACTACACAAGTTATTTCAAACAGCAAGTTCCACTTCGAACCTGTTCACTCACATGAAAATTTAGAACTCCACACGAGAATGTTTTGCGTGAAGGAAACCAAAGCCAATAAAAGCATAACTTACCTGAGCACTTTCTTGTAAGGCTTATTGGGGTCTCTGTAATACGGCACAATCCGGGGCCTGAAGTCTTCGTGGCCCGGGCCCGGCCTCCCCTCCGCTGCCTCGGGCGGAGCCCCACGGGCCGGCGGCGCGGG
>WEIT01018922.1:0-39446 GCA_013389985.1 Dryoscopus gambensis | reverse complement strand
GGCTCCTCGGGACTGGGCACGGCCCCGGCCCTGCCGGAGCTCCGGCGGCGTCTGGGCAGCGCTCTCAGGCACAGGGTGGGACTGTTTCGGTGTTCTGTGCAGGGCCGGGACTTGGACTCGATGATCCTTGTGGGTCCCTTGCGGCTCAGGAGATCATATGATTCTATGTGGGTCGATACGGGCGTATTTCTTACTGAGCTATTCACACATCAAGGATAAAACTCCCTTGCCCATTTTTGCTCACCTGTTTCGTTCCTTGTTGTCATTGCTCTGTGGCACTGCCCAAAGGGGTCCTGAATCAGTGCCAGTGACGTTTTTTGCTCCTTGGCTAAGGCACATTTGCCATGGTGTTAATAGTGATTTCAACCAGGAGTGCGTGATTTTACCAGGAGTGCTGGATACTGACAACCAGGGTGTCATTCCGCGCTGGCACAGTCTGAAATCAGATCTGCCTGCCAAGATTGCCAGTGCCATTGGCTGCTTCAAAGGGCAGCATCTCTCACCGAGGAGTGAAGTCGGCCTGTGACAGAAGGTCAGCATGACAGAAAAGACGGTGGTGAGGCTCTGGTGCAGGCTGTCCCGAGAAGCTGTGGCTGCCCCATTCCTAGAAGTGCCCAAGGCCACGGGGCTTGGAGCAACCTGGTCTAGTGGAAGGTGTCCCTGACCATGGCAGCGGGTTTGGAATTAGATGCTCTAGAAGATGTAATGCAAACCATTTTAGGATTCTGTGATTCTATGATTTGCTTGTACTGTAGGAGGAAAGGAAGAGGGGAACATGCAGATGGACCTAATAGCTTCTCAGAAAATTAGTAGGGACTGTTCCAGTGCTGCTGCTACTTCTCTATTCTCAGCTTTCCCTTTGTTTATTTTCCAGTCAATTAATTTTCTGGCCAAGCCTTTTTTTTAAGCTTGCAGGCAATACTTTGTACATTCTATTCCTAGTGTAGTCCTTCCTGCAGGGGGTGTTAATCCCATCACATTCAGAAAACTGGCTCGCTGTTCTGGCTGCTCACTTAGTTCTGACGGTCCTGTTTTATTTAGATGACATTTAGATATTTAGCTGGTGGAAGTCCTACTAGACCTGCTAAGCTGAAAAGCTGAGTGTCATTGCATCTGGGTCTCCTCAGCTCTTCTGTAGAAATGGGAGTTGTTTTTGTGGCCCTGGGCCTTTTGGTACAGAGGTTTATGGCTTCCCTCGTGTTTGTAAATCAGTAACACTTCTGGTCTTCTCTACATATAGAGGTGGATGCTCTTACAAAGGAGCTGGAGGACTTTGAGTTAAAGAAAGCTGCTGCCCGAGCCGTGACAGGAGTGCTGGCCTCCCACCCCAACAGCACTGATGTGCATATCATCAACCTCTCACTGACCTTTCACGGCCAGGAGCTGCTGAGTGACACCAAACTGGAGCTGAACTCTGGGAGACGCTATGGCCTGATTGGACTCAATGGGATTGGTAAGCTGCAGGGGAAGTGACATGGCTCCCTGGAGCTCTGTGAAGGTGTCACGCTGAGGAGCAGGGCAGGTGCACGTGAGAAGTGCTGGAAACCAGAAAGATGGCTGTTAGACAGACATGGCTGGGACACAGCAGTTTCTGTTGTCCCATATCTCCACCCAGGAAGGGGAATTACTAGGATTGCTGATAGAAGCCTGAGATTGCATTCTAGATTTGAACTGTGCTTTTGATCTTGTTTGTGTGGAGAGCTGGGTGAAATGTCTGGGATCTGTTAATCTGCCTGATTCCTGTTTGCCTGATTTGCTTAGTAATGCCAGTAAACCCAGTGCTGATGGTGTTGGTCAAGGAACTTGTACTGTATGGAGGAGTAGAAAGTGTGTGGTTTGATCTGACTGGGAAAACAACTGTACAGTCCCTGCAGAAAATGATGCTACATTGAGAGATGCAGCATATGGGTGTGATTGGAGAGGTGCTAGGAAGAGTGGCCACATGGTTTAACTTGCAGGAAAACCCAGGTTGTTTAGGGATGAGTGCATTATTTTCCTCTATGTTAGACATCTTCAGAATCTGGGATCCTGATACCAGCTGTCATACCTGGTTAGACAGCAGAAAGTACAACAGAGATAAAGTTCCCCAAATCTGGGCAAGGGCTGAAGTGCGGCGGTTTCCGAAAAGCTTCTTCGTGTCTCAGTCCTGTCCTTGGGGTGCTGAGCCTTAGCTAGGAGGGTGGCCTGTCATAGTGAGGCAGTGGGCTCTCCAGTTCTTCCGGCCTCTTGGGAAAAAAATTCCTCAGGATTTTCTGAGGTTGGAAAGGGAAGGAATCACAGTGGGATCTGAGTGTATCTCATCTGCTTCACTGTGACGTTGTATCTCACTGGCTCCAGCAATTAATTGTGATGATCTGCACACAGGGAAATCCATGCTTTTGTCAGCTATTGGGAAGCGAGAAGTGCCCATCCCAGAGCACATTGACATCTATCACCTGACCCGAGAGATGCCTCCCAGTGACAAGACCCCTCTGCAGTGTGTGATGGAGGTGGATACAGAGAGGGCCATGCTGGAGCGAGAGGCAGAACGTTTAGCTCATGAAGATGGTAAAGCTTCTCAAAATCCCAAGGGACATTTCCTCCATTTCCTTCCCTACCAAAGAAAATTTGGGTTCCTTGGTGAAGTTTTCACATGTTATGATACCTGTTTCCCCCAGCTGCCCTGTACTAATGGGCACAGATGACACTTCTTTGGATGAATTATTCCATGCAGCATCTTAAGAAGTGTCTCAGGCTTGGATATGGAGGGGGCTAAATAGGGGTAAAGCAGAGGGACTGTGAGGTTTCCCAGCTGTGCAGCAGTGCAGCTGAGAGCCCTTTATAGGTAGAGGTGCTGACCGGCAGGCTCTCTTTCAGCGGAATGTGAGAAACTCTTGGAGTTATATGAACGTCTGGAGGAGCTGGATGCTGATAAGGCAGAAGCACGAGCCTCACGTATCCTTCACGGCTTGGGGTTTACGCCAGCCATGCAGAGGAAGAAGCTGAAGGACTTCAGTGGTGGCTGGCGAATGAGGGTGGCTCTTGCCAGGTGAGTGGAATAGTGCCTCCTGTGAGAATGCCTGCCTGCTCCTGACTCTGCAGAGCTACAGCCACAGTTCTAAGAACTCAGAACAGAGTTGAGAGGCTTTGGGTTACCTGCACTTACACTACGCTGTCATCTCCCCTGTCCTTGCAGGGCGCTCTTCATTCGGCCTTTCATGCTGCTGCTCGATGAGCCCACAAACCACCTTGACCTGGATGCCTGTGTGTGGTTGGAGGAAGAGCTGAAAACGTAAGCACGGAGGAGTTTGCTGCTTCTGTGGGTTGTGCTTTTCTGCTTGTCAGCATGTGAGCATGAGCATCTTGTCAGCATGTAAGCAAGTTCTGCAGGAGTAACTGTATAGTTCTGGTGGGTGCATAACTGTGTTGCAGTGACACCTGCTTTCTGCTATGAGATTCTTGATGCAAGAGTAAAGAATTCAAGACAATCCCCTGTCTCCCTGGCACTGAAGAAACGAGAAATGCTGGTTTGTACTCACAGGTTAAAGGTACTTCCTTGAAAGCTAGGAGCAGGCCTTGGCAGCCTGTGTACCAGCATTGTGTACCGTACCAGTAGTGTGAGCTTTCCAGACCTTGGCCTTAGCTCATCTTCCTGCCCAGCATTTCTCTGTTTTCACAGAACTTTAGTATCTGAGTGTGTTGGTTTCATCTTTTCCTAGTGTGTGAGGTGACTCATAACAAAGGTAAAATGTTAGGGTGTAAGGCAAAAAGCTTAGGAATAGTTAGGAAGCTCAAGTTACCTGGGGTGTGCACTAAAAGAACTGTATTGTGAGAAGGGCTTTGTCTTTGCAGAGGTTTTTCCATCAGCTCTCTCAGTTGAACCTTTTGTGTCCTTGCTTTAGAAGTCAGGTGCTTTAGAAAAGAGCTTTGAACCTCTTCTGGGGAGGCTTTAACCCCTTGTTGTACGGATTTGGAGTGGAGCCAGATGCAGTGTGCCTAATGGATGGGAGTCTGTACTGAGGGGAAAGTAAGCAGCAAAGGTTGAAACTTCTTAGAGATGTGATGCCAGTGGAGTCAGCTGCATCAGTGGCACAAGTCACCTGCCACATAGGCAGCCAGTTCTGGGCTTTTTGTGATAAAGGGCAAAGACTATCTAATGGTGCAGGGTGTTTTACTACAGTGAAAACTGTTGGTAGGATTTACTCACTGCAGTTGGTTGTAGCTGCTCTACTGCCAGTTTCCCAGAGTATCTCCCAGGCTGTGACCTTTTTGTTGTTAATCGGATTGTAGGCAAGAGAAATCTGATGCATATAAAGCCTTTGCCACCATCAGGGCCAACAAACAGGATTTCTTTTCCTAGTTTAGTCTCTAATAACTTAAATGGTGCCACAGGTTCAAGCGGATCCTTGTGCTGATATCCCACTCCCAGGACTTCCTGAATGGCGTCTGCACCAACATCATCCACATGCACAACCGCAAACTTAAGTACTACACAGTGAGTAAACAGTGCCCCATGTAACCAGCAGAAACAGGAGCTGTTCTCTGGGCACATCTGATGTTCCATGCTCTCTTGCCAGGGAAATTATGATCAGTATGTAAAGACTCGCTTGGAACTAGAAGAAAATCAAATGAAGCGATTCCACTGGGAGCAAGATCAGATTGCCCATATGAAGGTAGCTGCCTAGCTGCAGGAGCACCCTCCTACCCTTGTAATGGGCATCCTTGCCCCTCCTCAACCTTACCACTCTGGCTTTTGGCTAACTCTTTTGTTGCAGAATTACATTGCACGATTTGGTCATGGTAGTGCGAAGCTGGCCAGGCAAGCTCAGAGCAAGGAGAAGACCCTTCAAAAAATGATGGCTTCTGGCTTGACAGAGAGAGTTGTGAATGATAAGGTAGGATCAGACATGGGATTGCATCTAGAGATCTGTATTTGAAACACAGACTACAGGAGTAGAAGGGTCTCTAGCAGACAGCAGGAATGGCTGACAGAGCTGGTAGCAAGAACGAGATACCCTTCCTGATGCTGAGGATCCCTGTACTTAGCATGGAGTAATGCTGAACAATGAGAAGAAGAGGAGGAATTTTCTAGGGGAGGGAAGTGGAGCTGTCATATCAGTAAGGCTATTTTGCCAATACAGAAATCAGAAAGGAATGCCTAGGGCTCATAGGAGATGGGAGAGGATGCTCAGTGCAGCTTTTACTTGGGTAAAGAGTACAAACCCACATTTGTTTCAAAGGGAAAGAAATAGGGATTTGTTAGCCAGCAGATGAGCTTGCAAGCAGCTCTTGAGAATAAATCTGAGTGAGTTGCAAGAGGGGCTTATAAAAAGTCACAATCTGATGCCTTGGTCTACAGCTGATGTTGGTAGTGAGGCACGCTTATACTGGAATGACTGGGCTGTCTCGTGTTCCGGGGTGTCTCACAGGTGGATATTCTGTGTTGACAGACTTTGTCATTCTACTTTCCGCCCTGTGGGAAAATTCCCCCTCCTGTCATCATGGTGCAGAATGTCAGCTTCAGATACACCAAGGATGGGGTGAGTATGGGAGTATGCATACAGAGATCACTCGTATTCCTGCCTTGTTTGGGGGTGGGAGACTTTTGGCTGAGCTTCCTGATGGGGCTGCAGTGTATGACTAATGGAGCAAAGTTCTTGGCAGTGCTAATGCTGGGCCTGCTGGGGACAGAGCATTACAGGTGCAGCAGGGAGGTTCTGGAGACTACGGAAAAGGCATAATGTTTCATGGTTTTTGTGGTTTGCAGCCATGGATCTATAATAACCTGGAGTTTGGGATTGACCTGGATACTCGTGTAGCTCTTGTTGGACCCAATGGAGCCGGAAAGTCAACACTACTGAAACTGCTCACAGGAGAGGTTTGCTCCATACATTGTCTACCCTGCTCTGGACCTTTACTTTTGGGATAGTCTTCAGCAAAGCTGCACTTATTTGCCAGAGGACCCCACTCAGGCCTTAGAAATCCTATGGTTTTGTTGCAATATAGGGCTTTTTCTCTCATATTACCTGTTCAGACTGCCTCCCCTGTGACAGAGTGGAGATGGCTGCATTCTATATTTTTGGCATACTGCAAGAGGAGAGATTTCCTGGTGAAATGATTTTATGTTCCCCTTCTAGCTGCTGCCCACAGATGGGATGATTCGCAAGCACTCGCACGTGAAGATTGGTAGATACCACCAGGTACTCCCTACAGCAGCCCCCAGGGACAGGGAAAGCTGAGAAGAAAGCTGTAAGGAGTGAGGAATCTTGCTCCTGTAGTTCTGCTTCTGAGGCCTTTCCCACTGCTGCCTTTCTGTGTCTGGAGATGGGGGAAGGAACTGTTCATGGAATGGTCTCCAGCTCATGCTCTTACCCTGCAAAGAGGCTGGCTGTGGTCCTTCTCGTTCAGTCTCCCACCTGCTATGGCAGAGCTGGTTGCCTTGTGTTTGGTGGTGGACAGGCCTCCTATTCTGAAGCAGCACTCCTGCTCCTGAAATGGAAATTATTCCCTAACAGTTCAGCACAGAGGCCGTCCTGTGGGTGGGATTATTGGCTCTTGTGTTCTGCTGCTCACCTGGCACCAGAGGGGTGGAAGGGGGGTAGTGCTTAGGACCATGAAGTGGCTGGCCTGCATAGCCTGAAGATGACTTTTCTTCTCTGTCAGCACTTGCAAGAGCAGTTGGACTTAGACCTCTCACCCCTGGAGTACATGCTGAAGTGCTACCCAGAGATCAAGGAGAAGGAGGAGATGAGGAAAATCATTGGCAGATATGGTCTGACAGGGAAGCAGCAGGTGCGTATGAGCTGCTGAGGTTTGCTTTTTGTTCATTAAGGGAGTGGAGGTTCTGTGTTTTCTATTGCTCTACTGATGTGTGATACAGTATGCAGCATGGTACACCACAGCATCAAAATGCTTTCTTCATCCTGCCTTTGAAATTAGAGAAAAAAATGACTCACAGCTCATGGGAACTTTCTTTGGGTCGCAGCAATGTGTGGGTTGAAGGGATGACCCCCTCAGACTCTGGGTGAAAAGAAGGCAAGTTCTGGTGTAGTGCTAGACCTGAGCATGCTTTAATTGTAACTTGAACTATTTTGCTTATTTCCAAGATGAATACCAAGCAGAAGTCCTAAAAGGTTCGTAGCTGTTTGTGGGGTCCACTTGGTTCAGACAAGAGAGTGGGCTCACCTATGGTGCTCTAAGTCCAAGCATGACGTGCTCCTGCACATCCTCTGTGTGACAGTTGTCCACATCACTGCAGTTCAGCATTGATTTTTACAGTGTTTTTGCCCATTTCTCACTGCAGAAGTTGAGAGTAGTTTGATTGTTGTGCCAGTGAATACCAGTCAGACCAATTAACTGTCTACACACCTTTGGCACAAGCTGGGCCTTGCTGTGTACAGTCCTTTAGAAGCCCCTGGAATTCCCTTCTTCCCTGGGTGGGAGAAGCTTAGTGTAGGTATAGGGCTGACTGAACATTTGTCCTCTTGTGTCATGGAGCTGCTGGGAGCCCAAGGTGAGACCCAAGTGGTTTGGGTCAGGGTGGCATGCTGACAGATCACGGCAGAGCTGCAAGCCATGTGTGTGTTGGGCAGGTGAGCCCCATCAGGAACCTCTCTGATGGACAGAAGTGCCGTGTGTGCTTTGCCTGGCTGGCCTGGCAGAACCCTCACATGCTCTTCCTGGATGAGCCCACCAACCACCTGGACATAGAAACCATAGATGCACTGGCAGATGCTATCAACGAGTTTGAAGGAGGAATGATGCTTGTCAGCCATGACTTCAGACTCATCCAGCAGGTAAGGACAGTTGTGAGTTCCGTCAGAGCACCTTTCTAATATTTTAGTAATTAAAACAAGGTGTTTTCAACTGACTGGCTCTTACTCATCCCAAAAAGATGGGTGAGTGAAAAAAAAATACTGGACAGGATTCCCTTACTGTGTTCATGTTAAACAATTTCTGAGCTAGCCCAGGAAAACATTAGGTACTTAAAATAAAATAAGAGACCACCACAAATGTCAAGTGCTGATCTATCAGCTCTAGCTTTGGCTGCAAGTTCAGGTATGATTTTATTTTTCACTGTGATAGATCCAAGTAGTTCAGGTCAAGAACTCCTTTTGTTTCAATTCCCTATTTAGCAAGAAAGGCTTTTCTTGCCTTGTCTCAGTCCAGGAACAAAATCAGAAATACAGAGGGGCCTAGGATTTTCAGTTCTAAAATCTTGTATAAATTATGTGGAAAACACAAGGGAAGAGGTTTCTCTGTTTTTTCTACTTTTCTTTGGTAGTCAAAATGTGAAAGTTATCAAACTTTTCCTGCCAGACTTCAGAGTAGTTTTTAGTTAATCTTTTAATTTTGGTAAGATTATAAAACTCTGTACTGCAAACCTCTCTCCTCCTCCCCCTCTGCCTCCTCCTCCTCCCGTGTGTTTGCTCTCAGGTCGCACAGGAGATCTGGGTCTGTGAGAAGCAGACAATCACCAAGTGGCAAGGGGACATCCTTGCCTACAAGGAGCATCTCAAGTCGAAGCTGGTGGATGAGGACCCGCAGCTCACCAAACGGACCCACAACGTGTGAGCTGAGGAGCCCCCAGCCCGTGCTCTCCGTGGGGCTGGCGGTGGCCACGCGACTCGCCTGCCCGCCGGCAGGAGCGGAACTGCTGCTCCCTCTGGCTGTGTTCTAGGATTGCTGCAATACTGCTTCCCCTCGACTTGCCTTGCATCTCTGTGTCTGGACAGAGCTGTTCTCTCCTGATCTGGCTACGTTTGGGCAACTGTTTCCTTATTTAGACGATGTCCCATCTGAGCCAGGCCTTGGAGTCTATTGGCTTGGGGTCACGACAGTGGCCATCGGGGTGTCCAAGCTGCAGTGATACACAAGTGGAGACCCCAGCCCAGCTTCTCCTGCCTCTTCCCTCCCAATTTCTGCTTCAGTTTAGATCCTTCACTTCAAACTCCTCCGGCCTTGGTTTGTTTTTAACTATTATTTAACAGTGTAAGTAACAGATCTGCCCGAGAATCCATCAGTCAATAAAGAGAGAAGAACAATTTTGTCTTGTTTTGTGAGCCGTGGTAGTTGGGGTGTGCTGGGGTGAGTCAGCAAGTGCTGAGCTTTGAGTGAGGAACAGCCCTTCCTGCTGAATGTTCAGTTCCGTGGTACAACCAAAGCTGTGGCCAGAACCTGAGATATGAAGTGGTGAGTACTGAGCTGTGGAGGCACTGAGCAGTGAGCAGGGTCCTCAGACCTGGGGCACACTCTGCTCAGGCAGACTGAACACTGGATTTCCAGCAAGTCACAGAACAAGCCACAGATGCTTCTGTTGTAGACAGTGACAGACACAACTTGGAAGTGTTCTGAAGATCAATTTTTGTTTAAAGCAAAAGCAGCTGTAGCTGCACTAGAGGTCACAGTAGGCCAGGACTTGTAAAATGGAATCTATAAACATGCTTTATCAGCCTTGATTTAACCTCGATTTGTTCTATGGTGACAGTTTGTTGGGCTGTACTGAAGCAGCTGTGGCAGACAGATGTCCTGGAGCACTGATCTCAAGAGACAGCCACAAGCTGGGGCAGTGGCACTTCAGGCTGTTTCAGCTGGGAATTTTCTGGTTTTGCAGAAAAGCAAAACTATAGATAAATTACAAGAATTGCTCCTTAGTTGCTAGGATGGTCGTTTCTGTAAAAGAAGTGACCCAGTGCCTGCACAGTCACTCTTGCTTGTTATCCAGAAGTAAGGTTGGCTCTAACACAGCCACGGTCAGAAGTGGCAGGTGCAGGCGTGTGGGATTCCTGTGTGTGCTGCAAGTAGATCCGCACACCACAAAACCAGCACTAGGATGAGTCAAGCCCAGCACACAGCAGCGTGTGCAGCCTCTGGCACATGCAGTCTAGAGAAGAAGATGGTAATTCTCCAAACCTGAGGGTTCACGTCTGACGGTACTGCTCAGTGGATGCGCCTCCACCCTTGGTGTGTAAAGGCTTCCTCTGCCTAATGCTGAGTGACCAGTTGCTGCTCCTCCCACCTCTGGGCTCCCTTGCAACTAAATGAGTTTTTCTCAGAAAAAACAGCTGTGTGTTTGTCACTGTGTATCACAAACACCGTGGCAGCTGGGGAGGGATACAACAGCCCCCAGCTCCTTCAGTGCAAGAGTCCCTGTGTGCTGTGACCTGAGACCAAGGTAACACAGCTCCTATTACAAGGAGGGTGGTGGAATGTCCCTCAGAGCGGGGAGCCCTTGACAACACACGGCCCCTTACAAAGCACAAGTGCTGATGTCTCCTGCTCCTCACTCCCAGTATTAGTCCTGTTTCGGGAGGATCCCACTACCACATACCTTCACAAGCCCGTTCTCCTTCACAAATGCACTGACATGACTATTCCAGCCTGGCCTGCCTGATCACTAATGTTTCAGTTTCTGGGAGCAAGAACCTTGCTGTGGCACTGACCCCCCTTGTCACTGTGACAGTTATTTGCACTAGGGGAGGGTGATCAGGTGCCTCCCCATGAGGACAGGCTGAGAATAAAACAATTCAGCAAAACACTGTGGGCTGCACAAGCAGTAGCAGAATCACTGACTGATGAGTAGGTCTCCCAAGCTGACTCTTTGGAAGATGTGATTTGCTCAGGATGTGCCAGTATCATGTGTATACCGGAGCAACAGACTCTACACGGCAGCACAGAGACCCCGGTGTGTTCCCCCAGCACACAAACATGCTGGCATCAGCCTTCTATGAAATGGCTGTAGTGGTATCTGCTGAGAGGCTTCCTTTTCTCTCCAAAGCACAGAAAACTGTTTTGTTCACTTCTCTGCTGTGCCCGTTTTTCCTGGCTAAGTCTAACTCCTGTGTCACATTTACCCTCATTAGTGTAATCTTGACAGATCAAATCCATACTTGGGGTGTCAGGCCTCCCTGCCCCTCTCCTGGCATTCCAGGCCCTGTTGTGTGCAGCAGGTGGGACCCCAAGAGCAGGCTAGGTAGCAGGGGAAATCTGGCTGGTAAGGTGTTTACAAGGCCATCGTTTCATCTCTGGCCCAATGCTTCCTGCAGTTACTGAGTTTTCTCTGATGGCATTACCTGTTCCATAGCACAGATGTGATTCCATTTGATTCTGGAGTACCTTGAGTACTCCAATTCACACCCTTGCAGCAAAGCAAGATCCTTCCTTTCACCAAACCCCTTTTGGACCTGGGAATGGCTCTTCTCTGGTAGTTCTGTACCCCGTAAATCAGATGCTTCTGCTCTTGCCCCTCTTTGCCCAGGTCTAAAAGTTTAGTTGAATCTGTCAATTCCAGGCTTGTCTCAGGCCAGATTCTCTTCCATTAGTGGAAAGTGGAATCATCAGCCACAGGTGTGTATTTGTCCTGCTCCTTGGGGGCTGCAGCTGAGGCAGGTTAGGTTCTGCTGGCTGTGCTATATAACCAGCCCCACGGTACTTGCTGGGTGCTCTGTTGGAGGTTAAGATGAGTTCAGAACCTTTGAAGAAAGATGGTAATGCTGCTGCCTCTGGGGATAAAAGATCTAAGAGGAAGCCCAAGAGAAAGGAAGTTTTTTCAGTCTACATTTACAAAGTACTGAAGCAGGTGAGTAAACATTTCTTTTCTGCTAGAAACTGCTTTGCACATGAAGTAACTTCTGCTCATTGCATGTTAACACCAGAAAGAGTAAGGAAAAAAAATCTGGGTTTCTAGAGAGGTGGGGGAAGAAAAAAGTGTAAGTGGGTACAGGAGAGCCCCAGCTGAAATTTAGAAGTTGAGGGGGTGGATTCTAGGGGTAGTAGACCTGGATCTAGAGCAGAAAGTTTCCTAGAGAGAATGAGCTCTGATGCATAGCTCTGCCTGAAGAAGCAATTGCATGGAAGTCAGTATGGTAGAAACAGCTGCTTCTGGCCCTGTGAGTAGGTGTCTCTGGTGATTTTTTGATGGGGAGATGAGTGTTTTTGGAAGTGACCATGAGTTTTCTAAGCTGCAGTTGTCAGCATGAGTCTGTAGACAGGACTTGGAGGCTGGAGTATTTCCACCCCTCACAGCCACGTTTTCCATGGGGATTGTGAGGAGGCTTCTGCCAGTGTAATCCCAAAGCTTGTGTAGCATTATGGGAGCCTACACTGTGTTTAAAGGGGCCCATGATTTCAAACCCTTAGGGAGGCAACTACAGGTGCTTTTGAGGTTAGAGTGCCCTGTCTGGGATGGGGAATGGGGCTCCCACTCCTTCCAGGGTGATGGGTGTGTGAGACGGTGTTTGGCTACTGTCTTGTAGGTGCACCCAGACCTCGCCATCTCCTCCAAGGCCATGAGCATCATGAACTCCTTTGTCAACGACATGCTTGAGCAACTGGCCTCGGAGGCCTCGCGCCTGGCCCAGTACAGCCGCCGTGCCACCATCACCAGCCGTGAGGTGCAGGCGGCTGTCAAGCTCCTGGTGCCCGGCGAGCTGGCCAAGCACGCAGTCTCCGAGGGCACCAGGGCCGTCACCAAGTACACCAGCAGCAAGTGACCAGCTGGGCACCAGTGAAACCAGTCCAGGCCCTGCTGATTCTCCTACAGCAGCTGGTATTTGGTCTCACTCAACTGAAAAAGCAAAACCTCCTGTTGCCGGCCTGCAAATAAAAAATACGTAGAAGCACAGATCATGTCTTTAATCTTTGCATCACAAATTATGAGGGTGTTTAAACTGTGGCCATGGAGATTGCTTGGTAGGGCTGGAAGAACAGCTGCTGTTTGAAAGCCACGACATACAACTAGGAGCAGGGACCCCAGGGCATGCCTGGGGAAAGCTGGGGTCATTATGGGAAGCATTGTGGGTTCTCTGCAGTTCTCCAAACTCCTTACTATGGCTTTCAGACTCCTGACTGCTAAAAACTTCTGCTGCCTTTGACTTTTCTGTGGTTCTTCAACTGCTTCCTAATTTTGGTGGGTCTCTCTGCCCAAGTTATCAGTTTATGCTGGTCAGAGTAGATGCTAAATCTCCCTGGGTCAGTAGGATGAAGTTAGCAGTGGGTAAGGGTTTTTCTAATGTTTATAAGCTATTTTCAAAGCTGTTGTTCTTTCTTTGGTTTTTTTTCTTGTGGGCTGTAGGAATGAATGTGAGTTTTTCCTTGTTAGCTGTTTTTGTGGTTTGTTTTTGTTGTTGCTGTTGTTTGGTTTGGGTTTTGTTGTTTTTGTTTAATTTTTTTCTTCTGGTGAAAACTTTCTCTTTTTCTGAGAGAGGCAGAACCAAAGCAAAATGAGCTTTACTGACAGGAAGAACAAACTGTTTTCTTTCCAGACGTGTGGCTGTCACCTCCACTTGCTTTCAGTGGCCTTAAAGAGAAGTTTATCTTGCTGGGCTAGGACTGAGTGTCCTGTGTTCTGCCTTGGACCATCATGTTAATGACTGGCCCTCACTGCCGGGGTGCCTCCTACAGGAGTGATCCAGGGCTCTGAAGGGAGCATGAGCACGTTCTGTCTGTCCACATGGACCCCGGGCAACCCACAGGGCTGAGTGTTGTGTCCAGAGACACGACCCTGTGGTGGATGGCTTGGCTGCCCTGTAAGCACAGCACCTTCCTGGGATGTGTGGGGCTGTCCTGGGTTCCTGCACAGAGGTGCTGCCTCAGGGTCTGTGGTGGAGTGAAGAAAAATGTGGTCCGTGTTCTGGGTGGAGATGCAGTGGAGATCATAGAATAGTTTCAGTTGGATGAGTCCTTAAATCCCATCCAGTTCCACCTCCTTGCCATGGGCAGGGACACCTTCTACTAGACCAGGTTGCTTCAAGCCCTGTCCAACCTGGCTTTGAATGCTTGGAGCATCCATAACTTCTCTGGACAACCTGTTCCAGTGCCTTTTGCCAGCTTCACGTTGGGACTGGATGCCTGGTTCTAATATCTTATCTTCACAGCCAGTATCAGGGTAGGAGTACCAGGAGGAACCGGAGATGTGTTAAGTTCCAAGGTGACAGTAAATGGGGCAATCCTGGATTTCACAAGCTTGTGAGGTGCTGCTGAGTCTCATGAGCCATGGAGCTGTGACAGATGCTGGTCTCTGATGGGGGTCAGCCTGGCTCAGTAGAGTATGGGCCAGATAAGATGTACATGATGCTTCTAGGGAGAGTACAGGAGACAGCAGCACTGAGCATCTCGCCTCCAGCTCCATCCCTGCCGCTATAGAGCGGGGCTGGCTGGGGGAGGGAGGGAAGAGGCTGTACTGGGTGTCCTCTTTCCTTTTGACTGTAGGACAGCATTGAAGAGTGATCTCTTCACTGTGTCTGGCCTGCAAGCCAGAACTGGACTGAGCAGCGGTGTGGGCTGCACTGCTTTTCCTCCCTCTAACTCTTGTGGTGACTGTGCTGTGGGGAGAGGCTGTGTGGCTGGTGCTAGAAGCAGAGAGCTGTGGGGATGCTCAACTGCATGCATGGATTGAAGGCAGGCCTGGGAGAGTCCAACCACGGAGTGGGATGCTGAGCAGGCTCCATTTGCACCGAGCAGGTGAGCAGCTCATCTTGCTGAATCTGTACTATTGCTTGCTAGGCCGTGTGTCTGTGCTTGCACTCTGATCCACTTAAGGCGATGAGAGGCAAGTTTTGCCTTGGTCCATAATTGTGGAAAGGAATTGGCTTCTAAACATACCTGAAAGTGAGATTAAAACATAAGTGAGGTTAGATGTTAGGATACAAAGTGATAATTCAACTTTTTTTTTTTTTAATAAAGGAAATAGAAAAGAAGGAAAATGCCAAGAATAATTATGAAAAGCACAGGAAAGGGGTTACCACCACCATGGGTCCAGAGCTGGCTTATAGAATGCAAGTGGGAGATCTGTTCTGGGTGTGATGAGTCTTTCCACGGTGAAGTCCCTCTGAGAGCTGGCAAGCAAGCCAGAGAGGGAGCTGAGCCATGGCAGCCAGGCCAGCAGGGTGGGGCATGAAAAGCCTTGTAGGAGCAGCCAAGACAGTGAAGGACAACAAGGACTTGGACATTTTGTAGATTTTGCAGCCCCTGTGGCAAATTAGGTACTTGCTTATAGAGGGTGTTGAGAGCGGCAACAGCACATCCACCTCGTAGCAACAGCAGGGCTGCGGCGAACTTAATCTTTGCTCGCTTAACTTTCATTGGCTGCTCGTTGGTATCTGGCGAAGTTTCCCTGATGTATCAAAAGTTTATTGCGTGCTTGCCTGATGTATCACATACAAGCTCTTTTCATGACTTTCAAAGACGGTGCCTCATTTTCTAAAACAAAGCAGTTTCTGTTTTTTGTTTGAGGCAGTTCAAAACGTTAACTTTCAAACCTTTTTCCTTGAGGAGGCAATGGAGAAGCATTCCTTTCTTTTCACTCGTTCCCTACAGCTTTACTCCCCTTTCCAGCAGCTCTCCCAGCTGTGCGATGTGCAGCCCTGCTCTCTGACGGATGGGGAGTGCTGAGGAGTGCCTGGAGTTGCAGTTCTCCTCCTGCCCTGGAGATGGGCCTCTCTGACTACCTGATCTCAGAGCCGTTTCTGCGGCAGGGGCAGCAGCCCCGCGCTACCCAGCTTGGAGCAGGCTGCCTGGGAACCTGCAACTTCCTTCTCCAGTACCCTGGCTCTCTTGGCAGATACCTGGCTGGCTGTGTGGGTAAGGTGCTGATTTATGGTGAAGTGCGTGGCCGTCTCCCAGAGATGTCTGATAGAGCCTCGAGCACCGAGTGAGCCCCAGAGGAGTAAGGATTTAATCATGTAGGTGCTTGATTCTCCAGTACTCCACTTTTGCATCCTACTTCAAGTCACACCCCCTTTTTCACCCCCATCCCCAACAATGGCTTGAAGAATGGAGCTGGAGATTGCCCTCACAGACCTCTTTCCAGATCCCTGCGTTTCCTCAGAGATGTGGCAGGTAGTGTGGATGCACTTAGACTGAAGGCAGAAGGAGGAGGTTGCTCTCAGAGTGAGGGAGTTCTGCACGGAACCTGCCCACACCTTCTCTTTCACATTTCCCATATGGGGGTGAGTTCATCTCTTGCTGTGCAGGGATCCTGCTGCTTGTTTCCCCAAAGTAAGTGCCCATGGAGCTGCCCAGGGATGCCTGCACAGGATGTCACACAGGGCTGTCTTTTCCCGAGGGTTCCCCCTGTGTTTAGCTGATTAGCTTTGCTGAGGACCATGCCTCAGCTCAGCTGCTTTCAGACTGGGCTTGTGGCTCCATGCCCTTGTTGTAGTGGATCCAGTGAGATATGGGGGAAGTTGCTTTTAGGCTCGGCCACCCAGTGGGGATTCACAGGCCACTGGTCACTGTGAGAACTACTCAGAAGTACTCAGGTTACACTAAAAGCAAAACTTAACTTGGAGCCTGTGCAGGCTCTCTTCCAACGTGTCTTGGGGCTGCCTTGCTCCATGTGAGTCTGTCTTTGTCCAAGTCTGCCTGTGTCTTTGCAAGTCTCACAGCAGGTTTTTAGTGCTGCAACACTGCAGCACTGTCATGCTGCATGTCCCTGGCCCCATGTCTGTGTTCTTAATAAGCTATGCATGTCTGTGGGCTGGAAGCAACTCATTTTTTTAATTTGTCCATTCTTCAACTTCTCAAAAAGAGCACTATAGTGCTGAACGAGCATTCATGAAAATATCACCAATGCCTGTGTTCTGTTTTCCTTTCTGTAAGAGAGCAATGGCTTAAGAGCATGTGCTCTTTCTCTCTCAAGGTGGAAGACCATGAGGCAGAGCATCCACGTGGTCTGTTATGAGTGGAGCAGGTTTGAGGGGAGGGAGGTTTTTGGGCAGTGGAGGCTGGCAGCAGTGTGCAGACCTGTGTGTATTCTTCTTCCCGTGTTGTGTCCCTTGGCAGCCGTGTTGCCAGGTGGCTGCTCCGGTGCATCATTAGACACAGTTCCAAATAGCAGAGGCAGGAACAGTTCAGCACTTGGAGGAAAATGAGCTGGTGATGAATAGCCCTGGTGATGCCAAAGCTGTTAAAATATGAACCTCTGATGTACAGCCAGGGTTCCAGCAATGGACTCTCCTCCTGTCTGTGCTCAACTGCTGGTGTGTGGGGATGGTGCTGGTCTGTGTCACCTCCCTTCTCTGTTTAGTCTGAGGTAGGCTGTTGTCTCTGAGCACTGGTGGCTTGTGGTGGCCTTAGAATCCCTGCCTGGAAGAAAGGAGAGGGGTGATGACCAAAGGTCAGGCAGGCACTCCCCCATCAACACTGTTGTCTGAAGCTCTGTCATCCCTAATGCTGCCACTGCTTTGATGGGACCGAGTGTTCCCCACATCCTTGGAGCTGTCTCCATCTATGTTGTTCGCAGCAAGGATTGCTACAAATAGTTTGTTTCCTTGGGGTTTTTCTCTCTTTTCATGCTCTGTGTGCTTTGGATTCTTGGATGTAGCCAGCAATAATGCTGCTTTCTTCATCTCCCCTGCTCAGGATTGTGCTTGGGGTATTCAGACTAAGTGAAAAAGTAAATCTTATGGTCCTGGAAGTTATGGTTACAACATATAAAGGGAGTCAGGAGGCATCCTTGTTCTCACATCCTCTCCCTGTGTAGTCCTGTCTTAGCTGCTGCCAAACTGGGGAGAGACAGAAAGACCTGCTTCCTGGTGAGGTGCTCCCTGACATGGAGCCCTGGGGGCTGACTTGCAGTGCCCCTGGTGCCTGGAGCTGCTCTGGGGCTGGAGGTCACTGGGTTGGGGACAAAAGGTGTGTTCTCACATAAGCAATGTGTGTTGGCCTGGGCTCAAGACAGGTAGAAGTGGTGCTGTGTTTGGCCTCCAAGGAAGAGGAGGAGAATGCTTCCATGTGGCCCCATGCAGGGTGTGGGGCTGGAGAAGAGGATGACATGGGCAGAGTGGCCCCATGAGGAATGGCTGCTGCAGGCCACACGCCGTTTTCCCATTAGTGAGTGTTTAGTTCAGCGTTTTAAATAATTGTGTCCTCGGAATGATATTTAAAATCCATTTGGGAGGCAATGAGGCGGGAAAGTGCCTGTGCCATTGTGATGACGCTGCGCAGGCCGTGCCACACATGCATATTACAAACTCGTTACAGGCTCGTTTCCATGCATGCTGCTCCCTCCCCACACAACCTCATTCTGAGGCTCTGAATGCATCTCCCCCACCATGGCTGCAGTGCTTGGCCCTATGGAGACATTTATTCGACAAACAGACATGGTGTCCTCTGGGGTGAGAGATAAGGCACAGCAAGGTCAGGGCAGTTGGATGCTGTCTGTGGGAATAGAGGTGAGTGGGGCATGCCTGGTGATGGGACTGTTGTTCAGGTGTCCTGGCCTTCACCTGTGCTCACTTTCTGACCAGCCCTTGGACTTGTGTCACCACAGGTTCCAGACCCTGAAGCCCCAAGGCTTTCAGCTGCTGTGCTCTGGGCACTGCTGGAGGAGTTGTGTCAGCTGTCCTAGGCTGGCTCTGAAGCTGAGGACAAGCCTGTGCTCTTGAGTGTCCACAGGAGATGCATGAGCCAGAGGGACTCGGTGTGAGGGAGCCAGTGGAGCAGCAGCAGCGTCAGCAGCGGTTCTGTGAGAGCTGATTAGTGGCTGCTTGGGAGAGTGGCCTTGCTGTTCTTTCTGTTTCTGTTCCTCTCTGACTGCTGTGTGGGTGCCTTCTGCTGTCCTCTCAAGCCATGCAAGATAGAAGTCCTATGTGGGAGGACAAGGCTCCTGGTACCACTTTATCCTTGTCCTGTTGGCCTTGGTGGTGTGAGCAGTATTTAGTCCTTATCTTCTTCTTCCTGATCATGTTCAAGCCCTCCTAGCCAGGGTCCCGGCTGTGGTTTTTCTCAGTGCTACCTTGTGACCAAACATTAGTGGCGTGAGGATGAAAGCTCCAGGTGTACTTAAGAACATGTTGGGTTCTGACATTTCTGTCTCTTTGCTCAGTGACCAGCCTGGCTTTTCGGGATAGGAAATGGATGGCTCTGACATCCCTTTCTCTGCCTGCAGCTGAGGGCCCTCAGTGTCCCTGTGGACCTTTCTACTTGGCAACTGTGGGTGCTGGGCTTGGAGATGCTGAAGGTGGCTGGTTGTGTTTTGGGTGGAGGACGGGGGGGGAGGGGGATAGTTTTTTGTCTTTTGGGGTTTTTTGTGGGTTTTTGTTTGTAATTTTGAGTTGGTTGGTTTGCTTGAAGTGGTTTGACGGATTTTTTTTTTTCTGTTAGCCATGGGAATGGGAGAAAATGTCCAGGGTGGCTGGTGCAGTCAGGATCATGCAGCCCCGGGTCTGTGAAATGCTGAGTGTGAAGGCATTGCCCGCCCTTGGCCAGCATACAGGGCGTGATGGGGTGAGGGACACCTACAGTCAGGGTGTTCCTTCCAGGGGCCTTTCCCGGATGGTCTTGGGTGCATGAATAGTGCTGAGCATGAGGGGTTAGTTTGGGATTCTGTTCCCATGATGGCACTGGTTTCAGCGGCAGGAACAGCAGGAGTTGTAAAGACAGGTTGGAGAGGAATTAGAACTTCTTAGTTTCTCCTTTTCCTTATCTCTTAGGGAATCCAGACTTCCTGTACTCAAAGTTCCCCAACTCAGGCCTGTTGCTCTGAGCCCCTCACTGGGCTGGAGGAGACTCTGAAGCTTGAATGTGGATTCCATGGTGGAGCTGGAGATGCAGCCACTGCATCCTTCAGGAAAACAATGTGCTCCCAGTCCAGCACCAGTGGGATGCTCCAGGTGCTCTCGGGCACAGAGCAGCTGTGCTGTGGCAATGGGAATGTTTGGCATGATCCCAGTCCTGGGACTGGTTCATGGACCCTCTTTGGCTTCAAGGTTCTTGCATAATTGTTTTCTCTGCTCTGGAAAGAGCTGTCAAAACAAACACAAGCAAAGTCTGGCTCCCTGTTTGATTAGCACCTCCAGCCACACCACAGAGAACTTGATCAAAATTTGGGACCAATGTGACAGGATAATCTGTGTCATACAAGCTGCTTTTCTCAGGGCTCACCTCTCTGTCCTTCTGTATCCTGCCCAGCCCTGTGGGCAGCCAGCCTCGCTGCCCTAGGGAAGGGGCTGAGTCCCAGAGCAGTGTACGGTACTTGTGAGGGTCTTTTGGTCCCTGTGGAGTTGCCTGTGGGGAAGGCTCCTGTCCTTAGTCCCTTATGACTTCTGACACTGAGTCTGATCCAGGCCTTTCCCAGGCTCCCCCTTATCCACCTACCTCCCTGCCATGGTTGCCCCCACCTTGCTCTGCCTCTTTCTCAGTGGGAGCACCATGTAGAGCAGGAGCTCTTTGCAGAGCAAACAAGCACAAAGAGTTTCCAGGCTGCCTGCCACCCCTCTCCTGTGCCTAGTCTGTGCTGGTGATTGCACCTAGCAGCTGAAAATAAGCTCTTGGAATAAGGGGAGGTGGTGATGAGGAGCTGCCAAGCCAGGCTATTTATACTGGGTGATTCAGGCCTGTGCCTGAGTCCAGCCAGATGCAGGGGACCTGGAACTCAGGAGCAACCTGCAAAGGACAAACCCTTGAACAAGAGGCTCTTTGCTGCAATAGCTTGTTTACTGTGTGGCTCAGACTTGTCAGGTTAGTTACCTGTGATGGACTGCACCTTCTCTCTCCACTCTGCCACACAACGTTTGCTGCAGCCGGATCAGTGGAAGTATTCTGGCAGCGTGAGGTCCCAACACCCCCGCAGTGAGCACAGCTTGAGCCCAGGTGGCTGGGGGGACCAGCACAGCCGCCTGGAGCCACTGGAGTGCCGGGATCTGCTGGTCCAGAATGCACTCTTCACTGGAGACCTGGACATGGTGCAGAAGTACTTCACCAAGAGCACAGCCATCAATCTCATCATCGAGACCAGGGGTGATGCGCTGCGCTGGACTAGCAGTAAACGAGGTGGGTATGCGGGACTGGGACATGGGGGGGATAGTATGTGCCCCAGATGGGGTCCAAAGATAGGGTTTGGGCACCTGAGAAAAGTGTTGAAAGGAATCCCCAGTGGTGGAAGAAGGGCTTGGGAAGAACAGCTTTTGTGTGAGGAAGGAGGTTTCCAAGGCTGTAGAACAAACAGTAGCAGGCTTGTTGAAGGTGGCATGAGGCAGATCTACTGGAAAATAATGAGAATAGGGCCCTTGGAAGAGTTGCTGGAGAAACACATTCTCAGGACTGTCCTGTTAGAGATTGCTGGAGTGGATGTGAAATACGGGTGAGGTGGAGAGATTGCATGGGTGAAAAGGCATCAGAATGCTGTTCTGTTCCATGAGATGGATTTGACAAGGGGAGCGGAAATCCAGTCTGCCAGAAAGATGGTGGAAGCAAACTTTTCTGAGTGACAGGAGGTAGGAGCTGATCATTCTTGGTGTTTTCTTCCATCTGTACATCTCACTGTACCTTGTCCAGGCACATCTTGGGACTACTACACATGCTTCCACGCTCTCTGGTCCCTTTAACTTACCTTCTTGTCAACGCCATCTATGAGCTTCTCAGGGCAGCTGGTGTGTTCACGGGAGAGGTGTGCTGAGCAGCCTGGATGTGCCCTTGTTCCTGCTGCTGTCAGTGATATGGTGCAGGCAGGCAACCCAGAACTTAAGAGCATCAAGTGTGGAAGGGCCTTAACTGTACCACCCTCCTTTACAGAAGGCTGGTGGCAAAGCCACCCATACCAGAATGGAAGAGCTATCCCAGAGGAGCAGGCCCATTGTCCTGGTGCTTAGTCAGATGACAGTGTTTTGTGCGGATCCACTCCAGCAAGAGACAAATAGGGTGCGTGGGCTTGCAGGTGCACGTGCTGCTGCTTGTGAGTGATGAAGATTATTTACTGAATTGCAAGATTTGTACAACCCAGGTTTTGAATTGTTACAGTCTACTTAGGAATGAAATCACTAAGCCTATTACCCTTTTGTGTAACTGAGACCATTGGTCAGTAAAATACGAATTGGGTATTGTAACTCCCGTCTAATGCTAGGCTGGCAGAGGCTGGAACAGCCAGTCTCTGTGCTTGTAAGGGCTTGTGCCCCAGAGAAAATGGAACAGACAATGTAAAACAACCTCATGCAGAAATTTCTCTGATCAACAAAGTTTCAAGACCTGAAAGACCCAACCAAACAAGATCATTCATCAAGCACAGAGCAAAAATGTGCTGCCAAATTTATCAGATAAGGATACAGAACAAAAACTAAAACAAACCTTCGTGCTACCCAAGGCTTGTCTCTGTATCTCACTGACTGTGTAGGGGCAGGTGCTTAGAACTGACTCAGTGACCTTAACAGTAGGTTCTAGTGACCTTGTCTTTCCCAAATCACCCTCGTTGATATTTTAAGGTGCCCAGAGGAAGTGTAAGCTGTCTGGTGTCACTGACACACAGCTTTCTGCCTCCCTGGTGAGTGACTGGGAACCTCATGCTCTCATGGGATACCTGCTTATGTCCTTGTGCAAATAGAGGGTCCCATCAAGTGAGAACATCTGCCAGGGGCTTCCCTTTCTTTACCCTTTTGCAGGCTACATTTTAGTTAGACAAGGTGAAGTCCACACAGACAGAGCAAACTGGATACTGTCAGCATAGAACTTGCTCATTTATTTTCATTACTGAGAAGGGTACAGTTCCCTGTCTTATGCTCTGCTCTGGTCCCCTGGTAATTGCTGCTTGGTGGTCTATTGGGGTCACTTAACTGGTGTTTAGCTGCAGGATCTGAGTAGTTCTGTGACACAAAATTAAACTGAATACTACTGGCCTTCCACGCAGTTTGACATGTTCTCTAGATCACACGCTGTGAACAGTATGTACACAGTGCTACTGCCACGTGAGCAACGCACGCCCTTCTGTGACCAAGGTGGGCGGGTTGGCTGTATGCAGCCAAGTGGGGTCAGAGGAAAACACCATCTCAGGTGACAGGACTGCAGTGAGCAGCCCTGAGTCAGGGGAGTGTCTGAGGGCTGAGAGGGAACACTAAAGCTGTGAAGGGGCTCTGTGCTAGGCTGGATATCAAGAAAAAGGAGGAAGCAGGGAGGGCCTAAAAGATAATTGCCTCCAATTTTCCCCATCCTTGTGCCTATTTCTACCACTCCTTAGGCTTTGATTAAAAAGAGCTGTCCTGTAGCTTGTTTAAAAACCTCCCTAGTGCTAATGGCTCGGGTGCAACAGGTAAGTGGGTGTACCGTGCTGGAGATGTGTGGAGCCAAGGGGTGAGCAAAGGCGTGGAGATGTGTGTGGAGCTGCTGGGGTCACGCTGTTGTGGTCTGGGCAGCACTGGGCAACAACACACTGAGCTGGCATGAAACTATTTCCCTTTCTGTTGTCTTAGTGATGTCCCATCCCCATTTCTACCCTTCAAGCTCCCCTGCCCTGCCTGAGGATTTTCCCTTCACAGCAGGGCTCTGCAGAGGTACTGCTGCCTGAGCAGAGAGCCTTTATCAGCCTCTTGGCCCCATAGTTTGGTCACAAGGTTTCCCAGAATAGAATAGCTGAGACTTGAGCCGTGCCCAGCCTGGGCCAAAGAGAGGGGTGTGATGTGTTCCCCCTCTCTGTGGAACACCCTGGGCTGGCAGGCAGACTTTCGGCCCAAACACAGGCTGCTGGTAGGGCTGTGCCTCAGAGCCTGGCTGGGGCGCACAGGCAGGTCCTGTCCTGGTCTCTGAGGAGGGTCTGGTTGTTTGTTATGGGCAGCATCACAGGCGGAAGAGATGAGAGCCAGGAGCCCATCCGCACGCAGCAGGCGGTTGGCCCTGCCCGGGCGTTCTGGCAGGCCCTGCTGGCTGGGAATCGGGAGACTGTAGGCGAGATCCTCAGAGATCCTCAGAACAACCTGAGCCCCAGTGCTGTGTTTGACACCAGTGACCTGGAAGAGTGGAAGAACTACCGCTTCAACCCCCGCAGGCTGAGTATGTGGGAGCAGTGGGGCTATGCTGTGGGGCATAGCTGTTGCTGGGGTTGTGTGTTACAGGTGCTGCTTGGGTTACAGAGGAGTGGGAATGGGAGCAGGAGCATGGGGATGTGGTCAGGTTCTTCTGTGTTCCTTGTGGAAGGGGATTCATGTTTTTGAGAGCACAGGGTGCATCCAGGAAACCTGGCCCCTCTCACGGGGATTGTCTTAAGTGCTCGAGAACTGCTTTGTATGCAGCCTGCACTGGCTGCCAGGTCCCACTGCAGGTTGTGCCAGATTGTCACAACATGAGTTAGGTCTTCGAGATGGTTTAGTTTGAACCTGGCCCTGGAAAACACAGATGACCACATACTGCTTCTGCAAGAAGGAGCTGAGAGGATGTAGTGTGGAACACGCCATGCAGTCTGGGATGTTCTCCAGCTCAGTCTGAGTAGGGAGCAAGAAGCACAGTTTAAGGAGCGTTTTTCCTGTAGCATCTGCAGGCTGTTAGCCAGCAGACTGCACCAGCTCAGTGACGGTTTGTGCTGGGTCAGCATCTTTGAGAGCCGGCACATTTCAGCCCCTTGCTCTCTCCTAGGCCTTAGATATCCATCTCTGCTGTAGCTTGTTGTCTGCACCCTGCTCAGGGCTTGTTCGAGTCCCCTGTGTATGTGGCAGCTGGCTCTGACACTTCTCTTACTGCCCAGTTCCTTGTGTTTGTGGTGCTTCACACATGGTGTTTAGCCCAGCCACCTCGCTGCCGTCAGCCCTGCTGGTGCCCCAGACCCTTCGTTCGCTGCACTCCTGACAACAGAAACCCCATGGATGCACCTGAGCCACAGGGGAAGGGCACGCTGCCCAGAATAGCCTCTGCCGTGGGTTCCTGCTCCCTGGAGCTCCCTGTCTACAAGGCTGTGTGTCCTGAGAGCCTTCCATGGATCTCTGTCTCTGGTAGGCCAGTCCAAACACAGGGACCTTGCAGGAAAGGGACTTGAAGTCCCTTGAGGGGAAACAGAAGCATCTCAGGGGGATGTACGTCAGGTGCTTCAAGGAAAAGGACAGTTCTTTGTGCACGGTGGCTGGATGTGGCTCCCTGACCTCTCTTCCCCTGCAGGACTGTGGTCGCTGAGCTACGAGCAGGAGCTCACCACGCCGCTGCACATCACGGCCAGCCGGGGCTACACCGACTGCCTGCGGCTCCTGCTGCTCCGCGGCGCTGCCGTCGACTTCGCTCCGGGGGGCAAGACAGCCCTGCACGAGGCTTGTGCGGCTGCCAGCACCGACTGCGTGCGCCTGCTGCTCAGCTCCGGAGCTGATCCTGAGGCTGTCTCAGAGGATGGCTACAGGCCCCTGCACCTCTGCAAGAGCTCAGACTCCATCGAGTGAGTTCTGCTCGGGGGGGCACAGCCAGCCTCCCTCTCCCTCAAGCCTAATCCCATGTAGGAGGGGTCCCTCCTCAGCCCTGAAGGTGGGTTGGTGGGTGCAGAATGGGGGTGGCCTTGGTGCCTGTTCCTGGGCCAGGATCACCTCTGAGGTCAAGCAGGTGACTGCAAGCTCGTGTCCTTAGCAGCTGCAGCTGAGCCAGGTGCTGCTGTCTGGCCTGCCCACCAGCAACGTGGAGCCAGTGGTCACATGGCAATGTTCAGGGCATTTCTGAGCAGATCCACTGCATATACGAGCAGGCATCAGGTGTGATAATGCTTTAAGAGGTTAGCTGAAATTAGGGTGGCAGTATCTCTGCTCACTGCTCATCTTGGCTTAAAACTGCTCCAGGGCACGAGAAGCAGGGATTTTTGGACTCTAGGGAAAAGCTATGGGATGGTACAGATGTGGGGGCTGGGAGGTGGAGATGAGAAATGGTCACCAGGTCACCTTGGCCCACTCAGGTGTGTCCGACAGCTGCTGCAGCATGGTGCCAGTGCAAACAGTCAGACGGAGGAGGAGAATGACACAGCGCTGCATGTGGCATCACGGCACGGCCTGGCAGAGCATGTCCAGCTGCTTCTGCACCACGGGGCTGAACTGGAGGTAAAGAACAAGGAGGGGCAAACACCACTGAATGCTGCCTGTGCTCAGCGCCATCAGCCCCAGGACATGGACCGCTACTACCGGGTCTGCCAGCTGCTGGTGGAGAGCGGTGCCTGCATCAACGCTGCGGATCAGGACCGGCAGCACCCGCTTCACCTGGCCTGCAAGAATGCCAATGCTCAAATAACAGAGTTACTGCTGGCCCGGGGTGCCAGTGTCAATGTCATGAACTATGGTGGCAACACGGCCCTGCACAACATCCTGCAAGTAGCTGCCTACAAGCTAGAGCATCGCCCGGAGCTCGTGGTGCGAGCACTGCTCAACCACGGAGCCGTCCGCATCTGGCCAGGCTCCCTCCTCAAGGTGCGGGACTCCAGTGGTGCTGGGAGTGTGGTGGGAGGGGAAGGCTGTGAACAATGTCAGAGCCCCAGTGGGCCCTCCTGTCGCAGCAGGGCTTGTTCCATGGCAGCCTGTTTGCTGCCCTGCCCTGCCCTGCTCTCCCATAATGCCAGTTCTCCCTTCCCAGGCCCTGGGCAGAACTGGTATGGGAATCCCTGATGTTTTCTCCTGGGGTGTGTTTTCCTGCAGGACTCTCCTTCTGTCCGCTAAGCTGCGTGGACAGTACTCACCGAGTTTCTATAATCATTCGCTCTGGAAAGTGTTGGTCCTTTTCCTTAGGAGATGTTTCTTCTCAGGGGCACACCCTCTAGCTCCTGCTGTCTCTGCAAGACACCAGCAGACAAAGGGTTAATTTCCTGTCTTAATTCCTGAGCAGTGCAATAATTACCCAGCCCGGAGATCAGCAGATTGCTCTCCCCTTTGGGAAAATACAGGAAAATCAACAATTAACACTAATTAATCTCCTATTAACGCCAGATAATGAGGATCACTGGTACAGCCAGAATAGACTCTGACAGCTACTGCTGGCCTGGGCCATGGGGAGTGGCAGCCTGGAGCTGGGGAAATCTGCCTCTGTGTGGCTTTGCCTGGGTGGGGTGTGCTCCAAAGGCTGCACTGTTGCTAGGTTCATGGCATTGGTGTGTCACCTGCACCTATGCGAATGTGGGACGCACCAGAGATGCACAAATCTGTGTGAAGTCTTCTGGGGCTCTGTGCAGCCCTTGACATGGGCACAGCACTGCTTAAGACACAGGTACAGAGGTCTCTGCAGCCCTGCACCAAACAGGCACAATCCTGCATCCCTGAGACCCTGGTGTGGCCCTCAGCAGAGGCAGAATGCGCTGTGCTCTGGCTGATCACAAAATGAGTGCCAGTCCCTGCCCCGAATGGCTCATGCTCTAACTACTGAAATGTGAGGTAAGGAGCCTGGTGTAACGCAGAGTGTTGGTGTTTGTGGGCTACTTGCAGCAGTGAAGCTGATGGAGATCATCATCCCAGCCATGTATGATGGTCCCTCTGTCTGAGGAGAAGCTGTGGGGACCCAGCTGTACTGAAGGCAGCCATGCTGTGCATGCTGGGTGATGGCTCAGTCACCCTCTTTGCAAGACGGGGATGCTCTGGTGCTTCATAGCTGCAGTGGTTTTACTCTCCCGGGTCAGCATGAGGAAAGGACAGGAGTTCACCAGATTTACCACGTCTGAGTTTGGGCAGTATTTTAGGAGGTGACAGTGGGGCTTGCAGGACCTTGTCCAGTGATGGTGATCACCTGCTCTGTCCCTGGCCAGGTGCTGCGGTACTGCCACACCTGCCCACGTGTCATCGAGGCCCTGGTGAACAGCTACACCCACGTGCGCGTCTCTGAGGACTGGGTGGAAGCAGTTCCAGCAGAGGTGGTACAGGTGAGAGAACAAATGCCTACTGCTGGCTGAAGAGCACAAGTCCAGGTTCTGATGGGTTGCCAGGGGCATCTGGGCCTGGAGGGGGTTGGGCATTGCAGGGTTGCCGTACACAGGGATGGCGCTGTTGGGGACAGGGAGGATGCTCCATAGTGAGGCAAATGGATGTCTGGTTCTACCTCTGGTCTCAGGGTGATATCTTCAGCTTTGTATGCCTCTGGTCCTTTCTTCTCTCTGTAGAAATACCCATGTTTCTACCAGTCACTTTTCTCCCTGGGGCACAGACCTCGCTCCTTGCAGCACCTGGCTCGCTGCGCTCTCAGGACCATCCTGGAGGGCCGCCTGCTTCTGGTCCTGCCCCAGCTACACCTGCCAAGTGCCCTGCACCAGTTCCTGCTGCTCGGCTTCGAGGACGTTCTCTACTAGGGGTTGCGGTTCCAGTGCTGCTGTGCCTTTCTGTGTAGATGTTCCATCCCTGCCAATGCAGTCGGTGCTTTCCCCTCACCCTCTTTCCCTCGGCCTACTCCTACCTGGCCACATCAGCCCCCTGTGCCAAGCCTGTTGCTATGTCCAGTCCCAACCAGCCTTGTGCTCTGCCTCATGCACCTGTTTTGGAGCATTCTGTTTGTCCCTACTAATCAGCACAGACTCCAGACCAGGAAAAGGAGGCATGAGGATTAGGGCGTTTTGTGGTACAAGGAGCAAAGACACTGCATGGATCACAGGCTTAGTAGTAGGATATCAGTTTCCCTATCCCAAATCCAAATACTCTAGCTTGTATTAGGCAGCTCTGATGCCCTGAATGTTTGCTGTGGTCCTGTCTTTAGTCAAGTTGTTTACAGTCTGTACCCAAAGGTGTTTGGAATAAATCCTGGTCTCTGTATACCTACCTGAGCATGACCTCTACATCTCCTTGAAGACTGTCCTGACAGAGCTCACCTGACATGCCACGGGTGGTGGCATATGCACTCAGACCTGTGCACCCACCTGCTTCTCAGAGGGAAATGTGTGGTAGGTGTTCCAGTCGAACCCCTTTCGTGAAGATGCAGTGTCTGGGTTACCTGGCTCAGGAGCTTGGGGCAGGATGGCAGCTCCTGTGCAGCACCGGGGACCTCACTGCTGGGTGAGGAGGAATGTGCCCTGAGAATGCTGCTCCCCTGGGCAGAGAGCAGCCAGCACCCACAGCACTGGGCGGGTTCACACTGCAGCCTGGGCCGCACCATGCTCTCGGCAAGGTAAAGGGAAATAGTTGATCCTGCGACTTCAAGACACACTTGTAAAGAAGGGAGACACTATCCATCCTTTAAAGATCTGCTGTAAGCAAACTCCGTTACTGCTTCTGGCTCAAGGAGTACCTTGAGCACCGCAGCTGTGGCTGGCACAGGTACCCAGGGCAGCTTACTGTGGGTCCCTCCTCTTGCTGCACTCGTTCTGCCTGGCCTCCCTTCACGGCCACGTCAGCAATAGGACTATGCAACGTGCAGCTCTGAAGACAAAGCTGTTTGACAGACCCAGTGGTGCTGTCTGTTCCTGCCTCTCTGGGCACACGGGCTGTAGCTCTGTGCCCTCAGTTACTGTCACCTTATAATGCCAGGCCCTGCTGCTCCGAGGGGGAGAGCCCAAAATCACACTGAGGTTGATCGTGCTGTTCCTAATGTGCCTGCACTGCTGATGTGCCACAGCAGGAATGCTAGCAGGGTACAAGAGGGATGTTTACGTGGTACGGGTGCACACAAGGCGCACAGAAAGCACTTGTGGCTGCCTTTGTGTAGGTACTGTTGCAGTATAGAGATGGTCTGTCTCAGGAAGGTTTAACTATATGCTTTATGACACCCAGGGGCAGAGAGTGTTGGCTTGAGGTGGCCACAATGATCTGCAAAACAGGGATGAAGTATACAGGGGAGCCAAAGTTCTTAAAATACATGGATAATGGCCTGTCCTCTCACCATGGACCAGCAGTGCATTTCCCTTGAACCAGGGTAGGAACTGAGTCTGAAGCTACTGCCTTCCTGCTGGCTGAACTGGCTTGTGTGCTCAGGTGATCTGTTTATGGGATCAGGGCCAGTGGTCTTGTCCCCAAAGTCTAATCACCACTTTAGAGAGTTCAGTTTTAGCCAGATGATGTCTGTGAGTGAAGGAAGAACAGGAAGGTTTGTCCTTTTTGGTGGCAGCACAATCTGGGATTGCCTTAGCCTGAGCTGGTGTCCTGGTCTGAAGGCAGCCTGCAGAGCAGCACACCTGGGCAGGTGTGCCATCCTTCTCTCCAACACTGACCCTATACCCGCAGTAACTTGTACTCACTAATGCATGCTCAGCCACTAAAATAATATCTCCTTAAGAACAGAGAAGGGTTAAATTTAATGGTTTGCTTTATTTTGTAGTTGTTACTTGCAGCTGTTAGGCTTATAGCTGTTTCCTGGTCTTGCTGGTTGCTTTCGCCAGTTCTAAGGCTGCTCTGCTCTGGGTGATGAGGGCAGCTCCAGCTCTTCTGGTAGGAAGAAGTGAACCCACAGGGCCTGGTTTCTGCAAATGCAGGACAGATGGAGCTCTGGCACATCCTAGTCCTTCCTGGACAAAGGTGCTGTGGCCCAGATGGGCACCTGCTGCAACAAAGGATCCATGGTGGGGCTGCAGGTACATTTCCAGGGCTCCTCTCAGAGCCACCAGATTTGCAGACAGAGCATCCTAGTGTGCACCTGCCCATCAGGGAGGGCTGAGGTCAGGTGAGTGGTTGAGAGGGACAGGCCATCCCTGGCCACACATCTTCAGAAACTGAATTTTGTCTGTGCTCCCACCAAAATTGAAAGGGCAAAAGTTCATTATGCATAAGGATGCCACTGGGTAACAGTCTTCAAGGAATGTGAAGCTGGTAGGAAAAGAGAACCTTTTACAGAGTGATCAAGGCAACTGGTGGGGAAGAAACTAAACCAACCCACCAAAAAAAAAAATCAAACCAACCCACCAGAAAAGCTTCTGGGAACTCCAGCCCTTTGGCAAATGGAAACAATCAGGCAGGGTCAAGCTAATGCCGGCTGAGTGGAAATGCTCTGAATTCAACTCAGTTATGCTAATTGATTAGCAACTGATTTTCAAAAACATTTACAAGAACAGATTTTAAAAATTTGATGTTCCAGAGCACATTCTGGCAATTTAACGAGCTTTGCTATTTTCTCAGGTTTCGGAAGGGGAAATTCCTAGTGCAGCATTGGATGTACTTGCTGGGACAATTTTGCCAGGGAAATTTAACCATCCTGAGCGGGAGGGCTGTGGTCTCCACTGAGAACACCAAGCATTGGGTGTTGTTAGCACAGGGGCATGTGGCTCTGGTGTGTTTTTACCAGCTGCTGCAGGCACAGGCAGCTGCTGGTCACTTCTGTGCCCTAGGTTTGCTGGGAATGTCTTTTGGGCACAGGCTGCTGCTCCTGCTTCAGCATCTACCTGGGTTTGTCAGCAGAGCAGTCATGGCAAGATGCACGCTTAGGAGTGGCTGGAGAGATGTGAGTCCACCACTGCCTTCTCAGTGCAGCCATTCGAGTGACATGCTCTGGGAAAAAGCCATTCCAGTTCCAGACAGAAGTTTCCAAACCAGCTGAAGCCACTGGATCCTGCTTTTGACCCTCCCTGTGCAGCCAAAGCCCTGCCCATCCCTGGCATCCCCTTCTGACAGACAACCAGCACTCTCTGCAGGCTTCCCAGCCTCAAGCACCTGCTTGACTCTCACTCGATTTTTCCTGTTCCTCAGTAAAGAGCATGAGAGGCCATAATGGGGCTTAAGAGTAATGGTACTTACAGGCAAAGCAAGTAGAGAAAAACTCTTCCCCAGCATGTCTGTCCCCACCCTGAGTTGTACCCTGCTTCTTAGGTAGTTTTAAGTCAAAAAGGCATCTTTGTATTTTTTTGGTTGTGGAGAGACTTTTTTCTGCCATAAATTTGATCAGTCACTTTTTGGACCTGTGTATACTTGAGCATTCTGATGCCCTTGTGGCAAGGAGAGAAGAATTGCACAGTGTGTTGGTCACCTCCCTCTATTTATATTTCTGGTGTCACTGTCATATTTCATTTGATGCCATCCATGTAAGTATATATGGGCAACCATTGTCTTTCTCGTCATCATATTATTTAAAACTATAGAGATGTCTGCTATTTCTCTCCTTACTTGGGCTGGAATTCTGTTCAGCTGTGCTGTTCCTGTGTGGAAGCTGTCACCCAGCCCTTACTCCACATACAGGGTTTCCCCGGGCCTTTACTGGTTGCGGTGCATCCCTTGGAGATGGAGGGAGGACAGCTGTGCACAGCACTCAAAATGGGGTTGTGCTGTGTGTAAGGATTGTTCTGTTGTGGATTTGAGAGCCACACACATGCTCAGGAACCTTGGATTTGTATTTGACATGGTTTGACCACTTGCACAGCCCAGGAGGAGGCCTGAGCAGTGATGCCCTCCAGTCAGCGTGGTCTGTGCTCAGATGGCAGATGCTGCAACCTCTAATGTTTCTCAGACTTGGTACTATCCATGATGCTGTCCCTGATTTAAAGTGAAGCCCCATTCTTCCTACTTACATATTGTACCTTATACTTCAATGTAACCAACCAGGCTGTTCACGAACCTGGTGTTTCCAGCAACCCAGATCAGGTTGTCTCAAGCAAGTGCCACCTGTTACTTTTACCATCCCAACAATTCATTTTTATCCACTCCCGTAATTTTATCGGCAATTGTTTTTCACTTCTCCCTGATTGCGAATAGCGTATAGCATTGATATGTGAAGAGAATAGAGCTAGAAATATGCCTGTCAAATGGCTGTATGTATAAGTCTCCTCAGTTACCAAGTTCTTTTGGATCTGTTAATACCAAGCACACTAACTGCAGCACAGGGTGTTTTTCTAATTAGAATGCCATGCAGAACTTAGTCAAATGACTTTACGGAATTCTAAGCTTGGCCCATCTCTCTCATGAGCTCCATCAAACTTGTAGGCTTATAAAAAAGTTACATAAAATCATTGGAAAGTACCTCTTTCAAATTACATTAAATTGTGTTCTAGTTTTTACTAACTTACCCAGGACATTCTTTGACTGCTTGTCTGTACTTGCTTGGGAGGTATGTTGAACTAACTGCTCTGTAGTTTCTTGGATATCCATGTGAACACATTTAAATACTGACAAGACATTGGTATTTTTCCCCCTAGTAATCTTAAGTTCCCCAGTGTGCCATGATTTGTTATAAAGAAAAAATAAATGGTTCAGTGAACTCATTAGCCAATTAAATACTCTTGGATGTAAGCTCTTTTCCTGCACATTATAAAAATTGTTACTTACACAGTTTAGCATCTTCCTTAATTACTGATGAAATAGAAGGTATTTCATTACCACTGTAAAATATGAATATTGCACATAGTTGTTTCAAATGCAGAGCAGAAATATTTACTGAGTTACTGGTTTTCATTATGCAGAATGTGTGTTGCACACAGACACGCGGGGCAGGTGCCCAGTGCCTGCAGGTCTCTGGGATCTCTGCTGCAGCAGCATCCTGCTCTAGGGTCGATGTTTCAGAAGGTTTGAGAAGTCAGAGGGGTTCAGCACCATGAGTGGGTGATGGGCTGCAGTGGCTCCTGGCAGTGGGAGCTGTGGAGAGCGGGGTTGGACACACCAAGGTTGCTCCTCAGAGTCCCAAGTGCGGGTGTGGGTGCCTGTTTTCCAGTTCAGGGTTCACAGGGCAGGAGGAGCTGAGAGCCCCCTCCCAAAGAGCCCACTCCCAAGAGTGCCCTTCACTGTCCCCTGACACCCACTGCTGGACCCTACTGTGCCTTCTTGCTCAACCTCCCTGCAGGGTTCATTCAGCACTGTCAGGCCTTCCGAGTGGCACTTGGAGGTAAAACTAGATCCAGTGGCTGGAAATTGGAGCTGGGCAAACACATGTTAGAAATGAGACATTTTTTAAGAGCAAGGGCAATTAATCTAGCTAATTGCATCTTAGAATAGGTTATCATGGTGGATGTAGATTTCTTATCTCAGGGGTTATTTTAAAATCATGTGGGGATCTGCCCTAGCCCAGACCAGGGTTCATCTGCATGGTGCTCAGCCCAGTCCCAGAGAGATAAGGCTGATTAATTACAGATCTAGGAACCACTCCCCTGCACTGGGCTGCCACGAGCTGCTGTCGCCACTGAGACTGTGTTCGGCCCCATGATAATAAGTTCCGGTTTCCCTTCCCAGCACTGCTAACTCCATTGACACCTCATTGACAGCTCTCACTTGACCTGAGTTTCCTTCATTTTGACCTTACTGGTTTGTACTGGTTCTATCACCTTCCTTGCTCTGAATGTTCTGCCTGCGGAGGTTTCTGAGAAAGACCATTTTCATTTATTCTGAAATAAACAGTGATGTTGCCTTTATTAAGTTGTTTACATATTTGCTCTTACACCATTTCTCTCACAAGCTTTAGCTTTGATGTCTCAGCTGTTTGGCAGCACCAAGCATGTTTCACTTCAGTGGGATGGGCAGTGGTCAGGAGTTCTAAAGGACCCCAGGGCTGGATGTGACCCACACAGGCAAACCCCATCCTTTCCCCAGCACCTGAGCGTCTCAGGCCTGCCTGACAACCCTGGCTGTGATTCCCCCCTGAGGAGGGACCGCAAGGTGCCCTGACTCAGGGTAGTAGGAACCTCAGTGTCCGCCCCAAGCTGTGACCCCCCCACAGCAACACAGCCCCCCTGAGCAGAGCTCTGCTGGACTCATGCTGGGGGTTTGCTTGGCCTGACAGCAGCTCTCCTACTGCCGAGGGCTTCTGGTCTTTCTTTGTGAGGAGCACGACTCCAAATACTCCCTGCACTTCTGTTTCCATCCAGATGTGCTGCAGCAGATGCTGATTCTCCTGAGGTGCCACGCTCCACAGGTGAATCCCGGGGGAGCAGACCCCTTTTGCACACTGGTGCTCTTTGGGCTGTCAGCCCTGCTCTGTTCTCTGGCTCGCTGCCACATGTCAGCAGTGTCACCTGCAGCTGCTTACCAGGGGTGGGTGGTTCAGATTGCTAAAAGAATCACCAGCAAAGGTGTCAACAAAAGCAGGTTTGGTATAACTTTGCAGTGGTAGCAGAAGACATCAAGAATGGTCACAAGACAAGGAAATGGCCAAAAAAAAAGCTGCTTCAAGGACCTGGAGCTGGAGAAACCTGAGCAGTGACAAAATAACAATATCTTAACATGGTAAAGTTACCTGAGCACATATCTTATGAGGAAAGGCTGAGGGAGCTGGAACTGTTCAGCCTGGAGAAGACAAGGCTCCAGGGGATCTCCTCAGTGTGGATAAACACCTGAAGGGAGGGCACTAAGGCGATGGAGTCAGGCTGTTTTCAGTGGTGCCTTTGACTGGACTGTGCTCCCAGCTGAAGAAACGACATTCATGTGCCAGCCTTGTATTGTGGATAGTGTTGCATAACCCATTTTGCTCTGAATCCTGCCGTCTGCACTCCGAGAGCACCAGCTTTGCTTATAGGCTCTTGGGTTCTATCACAGAGCCACGAGATATATGTCTGTGTAGTGACCTGCAGATGATGGATGTCTTCTGAATGAAAGGTTCTAGAGTGCCGTGTTCACGTAACTGCTGAGGCAGAGCACTTGGAGAGAGCTGCTTCCAGGCTAAGCATGCAAGAGGTACCAGCCCTGTACCTTAGAAGCCCCATAAATTATCTAAAGATTTTGGCTAGCATTGCTCTGCCTGAGCAGGATCCAAACACAGGAGGGAGGGAGGGCTTGGCTCTCCTAAGCAGAACAATCCTCAAAGAAATATGTGAAAGGAATATGTGAACCTTGTCCAGGACTACAGAAACAAAAATTTCTGGTCTGAGGTATTGTGAACAGCAAACCCATGCACCTGGGAATGCTCTTGCTACTGTGAATGAGGATCCTGGATTCGTATTGCCCTAGCTATGGCTCTGCCAGGTCTCTAGCTCTGAAATACATTCCCCAGGCATGAACAGGCATTTCCTCAGCTGCTGCAGACAGGTTTTGCTGTCAGAAGCTGAAAACAGAAGTACCTGGGGCAGTTCTGCAGTCAGGGAAAGCCTGTGGGACCATGTCTGCAGAGGCCAGCTGGGACCTCCTGGGTGCCCCTTGCACATGAGCTCTTGCCCACCTCAGGCAGTGTGTGGCTGCAGAGCCTGATGCACCATGTCACGGGCACATCCCGTAGCACAATCTGTGCCTGGCGGGAGCCCAGCTGTGGTCGAACAACATCATGGCCACAGCCAGCCTGTTCTGTAGACTTCCCAATCTTTGAGCAAATAATTTTACAACTTTACTCTTGCTTTTAATATGTTTAGCAGCTATACTGCAGGAATGCCTAGAGGCTGTGACTAGATTTAGTCCTGTTGTGCTAGATTCCGTGCAGAGATCGTAAGTGGAGCAGGTAGAGGCATAAAGTTAAGACTGCATAGCAGTTTCCATTAGGAAGACCTGCTTTCATTTCCCAGTCAGTCATTACACTTTAACTGTTGCAGTTGTGGTTGCTGTGCAGTGTGCCTGTCTCAGAACCTCACCCATTACAGATACAGCAAAAATTAACTGGCCTGTATTTGGCCAACAGCTGGTGCATCAGGAATACACTCCAGACTCTCCACCTCAGAGAGGAGTGCTGGCCCGCATGCTTCTTTTTCTGCCCAGTAGCACGGGATCAAATTTTCCTTAATTAACAGCCTCTGAGGATCCCACTTAGCATGTTCTGAACAAGGACATTTTCAGAGGCTGATGGTTTTCTCCCAGGATCCTCTGAGCTGCCCAGACAGGACAGGTACCATCTTCAGCACAGACACTGTGTCCCAAGTGTGAAGTGTTGAGCAGGACACTTTCCAGTCTTTTATACTGACTCCAGAAAAGAAGGCAAATGGACTTGTCCATGTTCACATGCCTGAAGCAAGGAAAGGGGAAGAGGAGCAGGAGGCGGAGGAAGCTTGAGCAGTCCTAATGCAGAAAACAGAAAAGAGAGGGGGGAACCAAAGGCAGACTGAGGATGGACGGCCAGCTCAGGCAGTGGCACGATGGAGGAGATGGGCCAGGCTGGTCTGTGATTGCTGAAGGCACTGCTTGCAGACTGCACTTGAATTCAGCACTCAGGGCCCAGTTTGGTGAGACTCAGGATCACATGCTGAGACTGCAAAACACGAGCCATGACCCAGTGACCCCAAAACAGGAGAGAGCAGGTCTCCTCCTGAGACTCTTTTTAAACTCAGTGTCTGATAACGTACCTAGTGAGGCCCTGAAACATCTCTGTCAACAGCTGAGAGTGCAATGAGACCAGGGGCTTCACAAATTCACACACAATTAATATTTCTACTGTACCTGGCATGCTGGACAGTCTGTCTTCAGGCACCTTAAGGAAACACACTGGCTCCTTGAGAGGGAGGGATGAAGCCCTTTAAACTGCAATCAAGGGGCTTTCTGCAGAGAAGGTGTGTGGAGAGGGAAAGATTCCTAGGGAGCATCTGAGCAGTGGAGATCTGAGCCTCAAGTGGAAGCCATGGAAACTGCATTTCACTAGGCAGCAAGAGGCTGTGGAAGATTAGACAGAGGTTACACAACTGAAGTTGGGAAAGCCCATGGAAGTCCAGTGGGTGGATGTGCAATCTGGACCCTGATTCTAAGTTGGCTCACCCTGTGAGGATGGTGGATGTGGGAGCTCTGTCCCATTTGAGGTACACACCAGAGTACAGCAGCACAATCTTTGCTTTACTATTCCTACAACCTTTTTTTATTTCTGCAGTCCTTCAACATATGAAGGACTATGAATCTTTGATTTACTATTTGCACATGAGTTTCTACCTCTACTACAAGGTCTTATGAGACAAAGTAAACCAGGGTGGAGTAAGTTGTTGGGGCCTTGAGTACATCCCCCCCTCCTGGAGGTTTGGCCCTCCAGGGTCAGGGCCAGCTCATATGATGCAGGCATCTGTCATCAGATTTGCTCTGCTCACCTTCCTCAGGTCCTGTGGGATTGCACGCTGGTCAGTGAAGCCCCTGCCTTGCTTCCCACCTCTCCAGAAGCAGGCTTTCCTTGCTGCTCCTAGCATGGAACAGAGCCTCAATGTTTGAAGGGAGATGGGGGCTGCAGGTAATGCAAGTGTAGGCTCAGGTAAGCAGAACCTTACTCTTGGAGACATTAGTAGGGACTTACGGGGTGCAAGCCATTGCTGTGCAGAGGACGGTATTGAGCTTGTGCTATTGTCTTCAGGCAGGACCTGCCACTGTGGGCACGGGCTGCCATCCTCCCTTGTGCGAGCCACAGTTCACCCCCAGCTCGCTCAGTTACCCAGCAAGGTCACTAAAGAGAGCAGTTTCCTGTTGCTCTCAAAAATCTTGCTAACCTATCTATAGGTGTGAGGTGTGGGTTGGTTACATAGGAAAGATTCATTGAACAATTGATCAAATTGCATTTGCTCGGGAGTCAGAAAGCTGCTTGCACAGCCTGGATCTGGGCCCTTTTGAGTGCAGTCTTGAGATCTAGTAACACATGGCTATGCTTTCACTTTCTCCATGGTCTAAGGTGCTTTCATAGCAGGGAGTGGACCCAAACTACGTGCATGAAGATGACTCCAACCTGAAGGTTCCTTTACCACTGACATCTGGTGGATGGGACAGGAGAGCTGGGGCAAGGACAGACAGAACATGGACGCTGACCAGCAGATCCGGAGCCATGTCCCTTACCGTGTCACAGCTGGTCTCTGTGGTGGGATTCATCCAAATGCTTGTCACTGCCATGCTCCTTCCCAGCGTGGAATCTGGGCCCTAGTCCTGGACTAGGGGCTGCAGCCAGTCAATGACCTGGGACTCTCTCAGTGATCCAAGCATGGGAGGTGTCTGCATCAGGCTGGTGACAGGGACCCCCTGTGCCAGGCCTTAGTTTTATGATTCTATATTTGAGCCTGGATGATTATTTTACCACTGACTTCTCCACACCCATTTCCCTGGCTTGGAGCAGGGCTGTTCTTGCTGTGGAGGGATAATTCTTGGGACCAAAAGGATGTGCCCCAGAGAAGGGCACAAAAGACATGAAAGAAAGAGGAGGCTCTGTGATGTCATGTCTGGGCCCTGGGGATTCAGATTGTGCCCGTTTAGTGGAGGAAGGCTGAGTACCCCACTTTCAGCACAGCGGGGCCACTTTGCCTCACTTACGTGCTCCACACAGGATCCAAGTGTCCAACTCCACGGCTGGGCTGTCATGTCCCACAGAAAACACACACTTCAAAGTGGTGTTCCAGACCTCCTCAGGGACAGGGCAGAAGGTGATGGTGGAGAAATCCATGTATTTACACAGATATGGATGCCACCAGGGAGCCCGGGTAGCTAAGCAGCCAGAGGCACTGCATCCCTGGTCAAAGGGGGAATGCAGGCAGGAACACACAGAGGACTTGAGAAGAGGAATACCGCTAGGTGAGAGCTAGAGGTCTGGCACGTCACTGTGCCACTGACACTACAGTTAGAGTGAGCATAGACATGACTTCAGCTCTAGCACTTACTGGCCTTCAAGCACTTTACACGGAAATCCTGATACTCTTCTGAAGCAGAGCTTCAGTCTCCCTATTGCGGGTCTAGTGAGCAGCTCTCTATAGACAGAGGACAACCCAAATGCCGAGCTGGGGGCAGAAAGTCCTCTGTTTTAGTGTGGGGACTCCCCACAAGGGGCAGGCGATGTTTGCCCGGATCCAGAGGGCACAGCGGAGCCGCGCAGTTCTCGCCGCAGCTCGGGAGCTTTCGACTCGCGCGGGTGTCGCTTGCTCTGCAGATGGAGCGATTCGCACCAGGGCTGCTGGCCGTCACTGGGGGACGGGTCTGACACACGGAGTGCGGGGGAGACCGAGCGGTGTCGGGGCCGCGGGGGAGCAGCAAGAGGGGGCGTTTGAGGACATCCCGCCCGCTCCCACC
>WEIT01018921.1:5598-20441 GCA_013389985.1 Dryoscopus gambensis | reverse complement strand
GCCCCGATCCCCCGCCCTGGGGGGGTCTTACGCCCCCCGCACACCCTCAGCCCACCCCTGTGTCCGGGCTCAGCCCACCTGGGCAGCTCGGTGGCCCCGGGCAAGGGCGGCTTTGGGCCCGGCCCGTGCCGGCAGAGGCAAAATGACTTCCCGGTTGGGAAACCACCGCTCGGCTCTGCGTCACCGGCGGGCTCCGGGCAGGGGGGGCCCGCTGCGAGCCCCCCAGCACTGGGGGGCACCCGCTCCAAGGGTACCCGCTGGGGTCTCCCGAAGCTCGGAAGGGAGGCCAGTGGGGACAGGGGTGGATCGGGTGAGAGTCCTGGGGTGCGCCGGCAGCGGGCCCGGGACCCCCGGGATGGGGCGGCCAAGTGGAGGTGAACCTCCTCTGCCTGCGACGGTCCCGGCTGCGACCCCCGGGGAAACGGCTGCGGACACGGGGGGGACCCCCGGGGCTCCGTGGAGTTACGGGGTCCCAGCAGGGCTCGGCACCCCGGGGGCCCTGAGAGAGTTGGGAGGTCCTGGTATGTTTGGTGGGACCCGGCAGGCCTTGGGACCCCGGTGGTCCCGGTGGGGTTGGGGGGGTGCCGGCAGCGCTGGGGGTCCCGGGAGCACTCCCCGGTTGCACCAGCGAGCTGCAAGTGGGGTCGTCCCGCCGCCCCCCTCCCGTTCCGGTGCCGATCCCGGTGCCCTCGCCGCCTTCCTACGGCCGTTCCGGAGGCCCTCGGCGGGGTCGCATCCCCCGGGGGGGGCCGGTTCCCGTCCCAGTGGCGGCTCCATTACCTGTCCCGGTGCTGGTGTCCGGCTCGCAGCCCCAGGCGTGGCTCGGGGCNGCTGCAGCGGGGGCGGCGGGGCTGGGGGAGGTCCCCGGAGCCCGGGAAGGGCTGGATGGCCCCGGGATCCCGGTGGGAATCGGGGTCCGCAAGGTCCCCGCAGGGGCGAAGGGGGCCCTGTAGGGCTGGAGATTCCCGGGGCCACAGAAGGGCTGGGGGATCCCGGTAGGAATGGGAGTCTGCAGGGTCCTGGAAGGACTGGGTGTTCTTGGGGTCCTGTCAAGGCTGCGCGTCCCCAGCTGGGGGTGGAGGGTGGATTTCCAGGAGCTGGTGTTCCCCGGAGCGTTGGGGGAGTCCCAGGGGACCAGGTAGGGCTGGGGGTGCCCGGCAAGACTGGGCAAGCCCCGGTGATGCTATTTGCCCCCGAGCTTTATGCCCGCTTTTCCTATGGATACACCAGAGCCCTTGGCGCACCCAAAGGCGTGGGAACCCCCGGACCACGCGGCAGCCGGTGTTGAGTGGTTTCACCATTTCCAGCTCGGTGCCCTTCCGCTTGCACAACGTCTGGCGGGGTGTTGGCACCACCGCAGTCCTGCCACCGCCACGGTCCTGCCACCGCCTTGGTCCTGCCACCACCGCCCTGACACCACCATCACCACCATGGTCCTGCCACTGCCACCACCACGGTCCTGCCACAGCTGCTGACACAACCCCTGGCTCCAGCCACCGGCCAAACTGGACTGTGACCCTCTCGCAGGTCCCCATCTCACCTGGAGGGCCCCACGTAGGAGACAGCCCGGTGTGAGCCCCACCGTGTCCCTTCCCGTGTCAGCCCCCAAATCCCGACCACCCCCACTGCTCCCACCCCCAGAAATCCTGAACAAGGCAGCACTGTCCCCACTCGGTCGGGTCTCTGTCCCACGCCTGTCCCCAGCCATCGGGGTGGCCCTGGCCGATAATACCCCAAGTGTTTGTGACCTCATTTCAGCTCAAGAGCCCTATTTTTTTACTGGTGCTTGTGCTGCCAGAGGACGCTGTCCCCCTTGCAGCCCTCCCAAAACCACAGAGCCCCAGGCGGTGCCCTCATTGCTACGCCCCCTTGGGGGTTCAGCCCCAGGTTCCTTCTCAGAGAAGGACATCACAGAATTTGGGTTGTCACGTGTGAGCAGGTGACAGAGACCCTGATGAGCAGGGAGACGGGTGACATCCAACTCCCTGCAAAGTCGCTCAGCCAAACTGCACCCCATGGCCTGGGGGACCCCCAAAAACACAGCAGCTCAACCCCTCGGAGGGATCAGCATCCTCCAAAGGGCCCCCAGTTGGAATTTTCCCTGTGCCGGGTGCAGGAGGGGCCGAGCTGAGACCAAGGGTCTATTTTGGAGCAGGGAACATGGGATCCTCTTTGCCCATGACAGTGCTGGGAGGAGAAGGAAGAAGAGGAGGAGGAGGAGGCAGAAATAGCCTGGCACTGGCAGAACTGCTTGGCACCATCAGAAACGAGCTGCACACCGGGAACGGCGAGGAAAAGGGAGAAAAATAAACCCCTAAAGCCCCAAAAGAATGTTGATCTCGGGCAAAGCCCAGGGAGAGGAGGGCGAGGGCTGCCCTCAGCCTCTCGGGTGTGTGGATCTGGCCTGTGCCCCCCCCAAAAAAAGAGTGTTTGGGGTCTCAGTGGTGCTGGGGTGGGGAGATCCCCTGGTCTGAGGGGTTGCATCGGGGTTTTCTTTGTTGCCCCTCTGACACTGCAGCAGCTGTGGGGGAAAGTGGGGTGTGAGGTGCCCCCACCCTGGTTTGAAGCTTCCCCCAGCCCTACCAGTGATGCCAGTTTTGGGTGTCTCCTCCTATTTCTAGCTCCACGCCTGGCTTCGGCCACAAAGCTGGGATATTTTTGCCGTGTGGCCTCAGGACCAAATACCCTCAGTCTCAGATTTTAAAAAACCCCTTTTTTCAGGGCTTTTGAACCAAATTTCCATGTGTTTGACCCGCGCAGTGCCCTCCCAAGGTTTGGGGGTACCACAGCACCCCATATCTTCACATGCAGGTGAAAGAAACATTCCCCAGCTCCTCACCGGCTGAAAACTCCCCATTATTCCCCCCCAAAAACGCAGCTGAAGGCTTCAGGAGTGAACTGGGAATTGCTGCAGGTTTAATACATCCTCATCTTCGGGGGGTCCAGCGCGCAGGATCCCCCTCCTCCCCGCGCCTCCGCCCCTGCCGTCCTCCCCCTCCCCGGCGCGGGTGGGAGCCGCTGACTCATCTGCCATCATCATCATCATCATCATCATCACCACCATCCTCCCCCCACGAGGAAGGGCAGCTCGAGGGGCTGCATTGCAGACCCAGCCGCGCCAGCAGACAAAAGCGACGCTGCACCGCCCGCGGCTTCCCCGGCACAAAGAGCCCGGCCGGCATCGAGCTCACCCATCCGTCCGTCCGTCCGTCCGTCCGGCCCTCCGCAGGTAAAGGATGCGAGGCGGGGAGGATGCGCGGCCGGAGGAGGGATGCTTTTTTATTTTGGATGAGATTTGGGTGCAGGAGGGTGTTGGAATTATTTTTTTTTGGGGGGGGGGGTAAACCACAGGCAGCGGGGATTAAGTGGATAAAGGTGATCCATACTGATCCTGTGGGAAATGCTCTTTTTTTAGGGGTGACATGCGACACGAGAGGGTTTTTCCCTTCCATATTCATTCCCTTTTAGTGGATATTTGGTTATTTTACTTGTCGCTAAACTCTCTTTTCCCCTAAACTCCGATTTTTCACCTTCTGAAGCTTCAAAATCCATGTCCGCAACACCCATCACCCCTAACAATTCTCTGCTGTTGTGCGGCAAAAAACCCGTGGATAGATCCCTAGGGACGGACCCCCAGGGATAAATTCCCAGGGAAGAGACTATTTTAAAGTCCCGTGGCTCAGTTTATCCTGAGGGGGTGACACAGGAGCCTTTCATAGCCCCTGAGTGACATCCAGAGCCTTAAATTTAGCAGCCCCCATCGCACATGCCTGAATCATCCTTGAGAATTCTGATTTCCGAGATTTGAGACGGGGTGGGGGGGGAATCAGCGGGAAAATCAGCAGGAAAATGAGGATGTTTTGGGTTAGTCTGGTTTTTTTCCCCCCCACCTCCGATGCCAAACGAGGAGGTGAATGACATAATCCTGCCAGCGAGAAGCCAGGCAGTGACTCAGCTCCTGCCGCGGAGAAGGAGCTGATCCATGTGTCTCGTCCTGCCCTTTCCCAGATTTTCGTGGATCGGGGTGGGGCTGCAGGGGGAATTCTGCAGCAGGGACGGATGGATGGCACGGCGGGGAGGGGTGGGGTGCGGTGGGAATNGGGATCGAGGGGAGGGGGCTGCACAGGGATCCCCCCATTCCATAGGGATTCGGCACAGGGAAAGGGAGTTTCCAATTTCCACTCGTGGGCAAGGTCGTGGAAAAAGAGCTCGTTTGGATGCCTCTTTCCCACCTCTGCTCCCCGGTGCTGGCAGGATGGATTTCAGGAGGAGCAGTTGGGAAGGGGATCATCCCCACCCTGTCCTTCCCCCTGCCTCCTCCGTGCTCTTTGGGTGGGGAAACTGAGGCACGGGGTGACAAATCTCTCGGCCCCCCCTCCAAATTATGATGCAGAGAAGGGCCGTGCCCAAGGCTGTGGATAAAACTCTGGCAGAGCTCGAGCCTGCAGTTAGACCCAGCCTAGAGTCAAACCTCCACAACCCCACGCTCTCCTACCCCACCAACTCCTTCCCGGGGATTACCCTCTGGGATTTTTGGCCGCTTTGGGGCAATTCCTGAATCTTTGGTCGAGCTTTTCTCTTCCTCTTCTTTCCCCTCACCCCTTTCACAGCCTGAAAATGCTGGACACCATCAGCAGCCAGTATGACTCCTTCATCTACTGGAGGATGCCGATCCCGCGGCTGGACGTGGCCGAGCTGGAGGGGCTGGGGCTCGGAGACATGGCCCTCTACAAGCCCAAGGGAGGGCTGGGCAAGCTCGGCGACCGGGGCAGCCAGGACCTCTCCCAGGAAGAGGACAGCCTGCTGCAGTTCAACAGCTTCAACTTCTGGCGAGCTCCCATTGCCAGCATCAGCTCCTTAGATTTCGATTTAATTTGAAGCCCTTCCTGCCCCTCCTCGCCCCACCCCTGCTCTCTCCCTTTCCGCCAGGCATGCCAGGGTTTGGGTTTGTTGTCAGTTTGGAGGCTGTCGGGTTGAGTTTTGTGGGTTTTTTTTTTTGGTTTCTGGGCGGTTTAGCCGTCGCGAAATTCACTCAGCAGTTCACCGCGGCCTTGACGGTGATGGGCTCCCCTGAAAATCTCCAACCCCCTCTCCTCCACCTTCTCCCCCTTTTTTCTCCAGGAATCACAACGCTGCAAGCAGGGGGGTAACACCACCAGGGGCAAACACGAGGGGAGGGGGGCAGAAACAGCTCCCCCATCATCGCCAGAAGGTTTGGGAGGTGCCACCCCGCCATGGAATCATGACCGTGGCTGTCATCGCCCCGTGTGATAATTTCTCAGCTCGTTTCTCGCGTGCTTTTTTAAGAAACTCATTTGTGAGTGCACTGGAGGAGCAATGGGAATCGCCCTGGTTTTGCAGAAAGCATCGGCTCCCTGCGCTCCCCCGGCCCAATTTCTCAGAAATCCACCTCGTCCCCTCACCTTCCCCTCAGGAATGCAAGGTGGAAGAGGCAGGGATGCGCCCGAGATATCAGCACAAACCTTTTTGTTGAGAAAAATAATCGCTTTGAGCCTTGCGGTGTGAGCCCGAGCTGGAAAAATCATGTCCAGGAGCATAAATAGACACGGAACTGCTCTGACCTTGCTTGGTGGGGTCATTGCTGGGTGTTCATCGCCCCTAAATTTGATTTTTTTCATCCTTTTTTTATGCCCCGCGTGGTTTATTCCCCGTGCAGCTCCTGACTGGGACAGACGCCTGGTACATTGTGGGGTCTGGAAGGGTGATGGGGCAGAGCTGAAAGATAAGAAGGAGAATTTAGTTTGATCTTACCCCCAAATGAAAATATTTCAGGTTTTCCGCCCACTTAATCAATCCCTTTAAGAACAACAACAAATAATGCTGCGTTCATTCCAGTGGAAGCCTTGAGTTTTCTCCGGGGAGATTTTTACCTGCTGAGGTTTATTTCTGAGCATCATCTCAAAATGGAGGGGGGGAAAAAAACCCCAACCTGGAATAATTTTCGGCTTTTAAACAGGTTTTTTTCCCCACCCAAGATTGTTTTCTGGGATCGGTATGTCTTCTTGAATGTGCTTTTTTTGGGTTTGATTGGGGTGAAGTGATGTGGAGCATCCCAAAATCATCCTGAGAGCTGGGGGGTATGTGGCTGGGGGCAGGCTGAGACAGCACCTAAAAAGTGCCAGAAATAGGCAAAAATTTGAAAAAATCTGCATTCTACTATGAAAACGGGATGCAGCTCTCCTGTAATCTCCAGAAATAATCAAGTTTGCTGATTTTGAGCCATCTGTGTAAAACCAGAGGTGAAAAATGTAAACTCTCCTCTGCAGAGCTGTTTGAGTTCTGGGTTCCCAGCTGGGAAAACCTGCAGAAGTATTTATTATGAAACTTTAAATAAAATCAGTTAAAAACATACACATTCCTCTGGACACGTAGACTGACATCAAGTTCTTTGGCATTAAGTTGTCTTAAATCTCTTTATGGTGAGCTGAGAACTCACCCCTATGTCTTTGCACATGCTGTGGAGGATTTAAGTATGGAAAAACTAAGCCTAAGGGATTATTTCAAGCACATTAAGGATATTATTTACACTTCAGCTTTTCCAAGCCCCACAGGAAAACATCTCGAAGAAGAGAGAAGCCCCAGAGCTTCAAATTTACCTCAAAAAATGGCACTTTGGGCAAGTCAGGGGCACCCAAGGGGGTAACACACCTTGGAGAGGGGGATTTGGCAGCCTCAGAGGAGCTCAATCCTGGACTGGAAGGTACTCAGAGGGGACAGATAGGCTCAAAATACTGAAATACACACATACAACTAGCGATATATTTACAGACACTAATTATTGAAGCTTTTTTAAAGCACACAAACCCGCACACCTCCGTGAGGCGCCGCCGCCATTTTATACTTGGCGCCAAAACGCCGCTGCCGGATCTAACCCCAGGGACGTGTCACGGCCCTTCAGCGCTACTGATTGATATCCTTCCGCCAGGGAAAACCACTCCCCCGCCTCTCCCGACGGCCCCAGGGCGGGGAGAACTTCGGGGAAAAGAAGGAGAAATTCCCGCATTCCCCACAGTTCCCGCTGCGGCAGAACGAACGGAGGACCAGCCCCATCTTTTTTCCGCCTCCTCGAGGGACTCTTTTTTCTGCCCGATCCTGTGTCCTTCCGCCGCCTCCCGGGCTCGCTGCCGGGGCCGCCATTTTGTGAGGCCACGGCGGGAGGGGCGGGGGCAGCGATGGAGGCGGGGTAGCCGCGGGCCGGGGAGGGACCGAGCTCCGTGAGGGGGGCCCGGGGTCGAGGGAAGACCCCCGTGAGGGGCTTCAGGGACTTCTGTGAGGGGAGGAGCTGGGGAACCGTCAGAGAGGAGCGATCTTGGGGGTCTGAGGAGAGAGGAGCCGTGTGAGGCGTTCAGAGCGCTCCCAGTGAGGGAGGGGGCTGAGCGACCCTCTGAGAGGGGCGATCTGAGGATGGGGGACACCCATGAGGGGTTCAGAGGACTCCCAGTGGGGAAGGGGCTGGAGGACCCTCGGAGAGGGGCGATCTTGGGGGTCTGAGGAGGGGGGACCCCCGTGAGGTGGATGCTCACCTAGAGAACCAATTCCATCACCAACTCCCATCTCTCCGTTCATTCTTACACCAGGGCAAGTTCTCAATCTCTTCCCTTCAGCAAACGCCAAAACCACCTCAGGTAAGGCTTATGGGGACCTTCGAGTGTGACAATCTTGGGGGTTAAAAAAACCCCCTAGGCTTGCTCACCAGTAGAGGGCAGATGGGTATTTAGGAAAGGAAAAGTGTTGAAATGTAGCCAAACACGCCCAGCTGCTGCTTCCTGCCCCAGAATGTTTTCACCAGGCGAGGAGGATCCTACAACTGGTGTAAATAAAAAGGTGGTTCCTCCAGCGTGAGTGGCCACTCGCTGTGCCGAGCTCGGCTGAGGGCCTGCTCCAGCTCTGGAGAAAATGGATTTGGCTGATTGCGACAGAGGAATAATGAGAATTCCTGCCTGTGCCAAATCCTCAGCCTGGAATGGTTTGCTTTGCTCTTTTACAGTGCTGAGTGTTTTGCTCTGCGTACGCGTTGAGTAAGGGAACTCCTGGATAAGGGATGTGTAGATTACTCCTTATTTATTCTATCCCACGTTAGATGGAAATAAATAGGTTTCCACTTGTTCCTTGAGCCTTATTTTGCCCGGAAAAACCCATTTAACTTGGTTCTGAGTGCAAATTCTTTTTGAGTAATCCAAATTTTTCTAATCACTCATAAAGTGAATTTTGTGTGCTTGGGGAAACCCAAACTGCTGTTCCTCTGCAGTCTCGAGGCTACTGAAAAGTTTTGGGAAGCCTTTTGGCCTCGTCCTGCAAACACTTCTGCATGTGAGTAACCCTTAGGTTCAGTGGGGCTGTTCACCTGCGTGAATGTTTGCTTAGTAATTAAGAGAGTGCTTTTGAAATCCCAGATCCTGACATTCCCACCTGGACCTCTCTGCCTGTGCCTGGCCACAGCAGCACCCCAGCCCTGCTCTCAAAGCTTTCAGAGCCTGAAAAACATGAAAAAAGCTCTGAAAATCCCTAATTTAAAGGGGGGAAAAAAAGGTCCAAAGCGTTCCTGGCACAGATCTTCAGTCAAGGATATTCCGCTAACTCAGAGGGGACTAAAATTCAGGATTTTTGTGCTCTGGATGATGCTCAGTGTCTGCAGAGTGGCTCTAATCCCCTTTACCAGTGCCGCCCTCCATGTGTGACTGCCCTAAAATATCCCAGAATTTTCCCTCTGCGGCGCTTCCAGCATCAGGAGGGCCTTGGGAACAGCTGTGTCTCCTTCTCTGGGAGTCAAATTTTATGTTTCCCACGAGATGGCATCAGCAGCCACCTTAATTTTAACAAAAAACATCTAATTTAACACTTCCAGATAAAGATTTTTCTGGTTCAAATGAGAACAAGAATCTTTAGCTGGCTTGGGGGAATCTGGTTACAAGGTGCTGAAAACTCTAGGCTTGGGCTGTTTTCACCTGCCAACACAAGCATTCTATGAAATAAACCTGATAAACTTGCCAAATCGGGTAAAAAAGAGAGAAAAAACAGGTTGCAAGGGTTAAATGAGAAGAACTTTAGGTGAACTTCCCTCTGTGTGCTTATAATCTTTGATCTACGCCAGCCTAAGGAACAGGATCTCATTTTTTCCCCCCTTTTAAAGACGAATTGTGGGTTCTCTGCACTGAGCTTGCGCCCATTTAGGTAATTTCCTGCCCCATTCTTACAGAGCCTGCATTGAATAGAGGCCGCCGCGGTCAATTGGAGGAAGAAACATTGTTTTTTTGGGGCTTGTTTATGTCGTTTCGGTCAATATCCCATTAGCGCTGAGCTTTTCCCAGCGCTGAACCCGAGAGGGGAGGAGGAAAGGGGCAGGACACGGGAAAGCCAAGTTGCCTTGTTTTAGGGTAAGGGAGAGAGAATGATAAATATTTGGGTGGATTTGGGTGATTTATTGGTTTAATCCCAAATGCAACCGGTTTTTTCCTCTCTTTTTTTACCCGATTTGGCAAGTTTATCAGGTTTATTTCATAGAATGCTTGTGTTGGCAGGTGAAAACAGCCCAAGCCTAGAGTTTTCAGCACCTTGTAACCAGATTCCCCCAGGCCAGCTACAGATCCTTGCTCCCGTTTGAACAAGAAAACTTTAATTAAAGAAACAGTGATGCATACCAATAGAAATAACTGCTAAAAATATTTAATCACTACACTACTGTTTAAGTAAAAGAAGCACATTTATATGGAATGATGAGATTTTTGTATTTATTCAATAGTTTATAGTTTGTAAAATAGATTAAAATATTTATTTACAGATATTGCATAACTCCTTTTTGGAAGAGTAACAATATTTGACTTAAGAGAAAAGTAATTACTGTTTTTAAGAGAACTGTGTAATTCTCTTGAAGTTCATGTGCGGTGCACTGACCATCTCCACCTCACCTGTGGACAGGTATTTCTGTCCTGGTACATTTTTTATTGCATTTCAAATTAACCACCATGCCTGACGTTGCCATATGTTGCCCTTGACGTGCTTTAACAGTTATTTTAAAAAATAAATAATAAAAATGGAAACCCGCTGCTGCAGAAATGGATTGACTTTAACGTACAAACCTGGATGAAGAGTTCAGAGTGAAACTCTCTCAAACGTCTCCCATCCCCGTGCTTTGAGGCTCTGACAACTCTTTTTTCTTACAGAAAGGCCCGTGTTGTTTTTTAAAATCACCTTTTACGCCGCGTTTGACCTTTAATTAACTTTGGATTCAGGAATTTGATGAAGTGGAAGTTTATCTCGTCCCCTCGCTTTTGCAATTCCGTTCTCTTCCCCAAAGCTAAGCATTTTTTTTCTAGAGTCTGGAGACAAGTAATTTAAATTCTTGAAGCTGCTGGTGCCACGCCACTGATTCCTTGACCCGTGGTGCTCGAGTGTTTTCCTCTCTGGCACCCAGCACAGGTCAGGGCCCAGTTTCCTGTGCTGGGAGCAGGATGCAGCCAAGGGAAGGGGCAGGGAAGGAAGTTTTGCAGAGCCAGGCCTGCTTAACTGCTGCCTCCAGCTCCGGGGGCTTTTAATTCGTGTGCTGGCTGTTATAAATAAGAGGCCAGATTATCAACTTAACAATTGTCCATTTATTTTATACTTCATTGTAGTTTCTTGTTCATTACCTGAATGTTATATTTCGTCCTTTATTAACTGTTACTGCGAATTATCCTGTTGTAAACCACCCCCCCCCTCAATTCAGAGTAAGCTACTCCTTATCAGAAAATGCTAATTTCAGGAATGAATGGAATTCTCTCACCCTTCCCTGTTGCCCAGCTACCCCTCCCAGGCCTGTGTGAAGATACCAGAGAGAAGAAAAAAACCAGAAAACCTGATATGCAAACGAAAGCCCAAAGGACCCTTGGGAGAAGCAACGAACCCCTAGAAAAAATAAGTTAAAGACGAGCCAACGAACTTTTTAAGAAAATCAACCCAATTACACGATCAGTTGGAAGGAGAACATCACCTGACCAGCTTTTGGGTTTCCTTTTTGATCACTACAAGCAATAAGAGGGTTGACTGAGAGCACCCCCTGTCCGATGAAGAGTTGAAATTGCCTTCCTGGCCACTCCCCTGTGAGGAGAGAAGGCCCGGCCTTATCACTTTGGGTGGCAAGGCCGGCTTCGACGCAGCGGAGGTGTGCGCAGCCTGCCGGGCACCCAACTCAAGCTGATCACTTTTAATAAAGGCTTTTAAAGGACTCGCGGTCCTGCCCGGTTTTTATTTCGCTGGCCCTTATGAATGCGCACGAAATAAAATTATTAAGGCTGGAAAAGACCTCCGAGATCAGCAATCCATCCTTCAAATGGACTCGATGATCGTGGGGGCTGTTTGAACCTCGAAACCACGCTGAAGCCTTTGTTTTTGCTGAGCTGTAGTGGTGTTGTTTTCTTCCTCCTGCTAAGCCCTGCTGTATTCCCACATTGTTTTCCGTAATCCCAGGAGTCTCAAGCCACACACTCGAGCTTTTCCCCTCCAGTTTCTATTCAAGGAAGAGCGAAGGAAACCCTGACTCTTTTCTCTGGTGTGTGCTTTCTGTCCCAGGGTGAGAAGAGGGAGGAAGTGCTGGAAGCAGAGGCCGTGGATGGTGCCCACCCGAGCGCCGCCGTGCCCGCAGCCCCCGCCAGCCCCTCGTCCTCACCGGGCAGCGTGGGCAGCAAGGTGAGGAGCTGAAGTTTGGGATTCAATTCCCAACGGAAACCATGCCAGCTGCCCGTGGGTCAGGAGAGCTGAGCGTCTGCGGGGCTTCTGCCGGCGCCGGTGATTCGGTGCCGCTTAAACCACGCCGGAATATTTTGGGTTTTTCCCGAAAAAACCCGACGCCCTCCGGAGGAGAAATGCCAAGTTGTCTCTTTGGCAGGCGGGCAGAGACTGTTCCTTTATCCCGTGGGGAGTGTCCCAGTCTGGGAGTAAATCATCCAACCGATGAAACTCCAACCTGTTATTCCATCTTTTATCTAAAACTTCACACTGTGCCATTCCTATCGGCCTCAGCCCACCTTGTCCTCCCATTAAACTGCCCGGGGCGCTGTCATCTCGATATTTTATGAGAAAAACGGCGTTCAGCAAAGCAGGGCACAGCTCCAGAGCTCTGCTTTGTTTCCTCAGGGGATGTCATTCCCCAGCCTTGCCTACTACCGCCAATTCTTCCAGCGTGTCCCAGGGATACTGGATTATTTGGATTAACTCGGGGGCAGGAAAAGAGGATTAGGAAGCAGAGCCGCTCTTTAGCGCGCGCGCGGAGACGGGTTACATCAGTTCTGTCTGTTTACAGACTTGCCCCGCTGAAAAACAATTTTCTAAAGCTGTTAATTATTCCGAGTGATTTGCCAAATTACTACAAATCATTCCTGGCTTGGGACCCACCAGGAGGACAAAGGGGGAACTGTTTAGGTGGCGCTACCTTCAGTCACTCACATGAGCTTTCTCCTCCCTGCTTGGCCAAATTCTGCCTTCCCAAAGCAGAAAACTTATGTTTACAGCTTTAAAAATATTTAGTCCCTGGAAATTTGCAGCTCTTGCATGTGCTTAAAGCTGCTTGGGAGCTTAGCGACAGGAATTATCCAGGAGAGCTTTCTATTCCTCTCCTTCACCCTGTCTGGGCTGGAAGTTCCATTACTGAGGCATCAAAATGATTTTTTTTTTTTTTCCCCCTCGCGAGGTTTTTTCCTTTTTAAGATGCAAATTTTTGACTTTGGATTCTGTCAGCACCCGGGTGTTTCAGGCTTGGAATTATCTCCTCCTAAGACGTGGAGCGAAGCGTGGGTGACTCCCAAGGACCACGGGTTGGATGCTCCTGGTTGGAATTTCGCCGTGTTTTGAGCTCTGCCAAAGCCCCTCGGAGCAAAGCTCATTTTGGGATGTCAATACCTGCATTGTTGGGAATGGGAAGAAATCCCACCGTGCCAAAGGGGCTGGATTAGTGCTGAGCTGCCTGGGAATTCCAGCCTGAACGCAGACCTCGTGCGAGGACCTGCAAATCCCAGGGACCAGGATCTGCAATGGCAACGAAAATATTCTCTTGGGGCGTTGCTTTAAACATTTTCGGAGGGGTGGAAGGGATTTTTCCCTTTTATCCGTGTTTTTCTTCTCCCAAAATTGTTAGTTTTTGGATTGAGGCAACGTTGAATGTTTGTCACGTGGAGCTTCTCACGCTCTCAGGGGAAACCATCCATCCCCTGCTTGTTTCAGGAACAGTTTGGGGGAGTTTTTCATCAAACCACCCAAAGGAATCCTAAAAAATTCCTCGATATTACAATATTTAGGCAGATATTCTACTTCCCACACTGGCCAGTGGTGGAAACTGGTGGCACGTGGAAATCCAGACGTGACAGCCCGGGAGTCTGGTTGTCTTTGGAGATAAAAATGTCACTTTTTTACACCAAAATTTCTATTTTTAAAGAACTTTTTTTTTTAACATGCAGCTGGTCTGTCTTGTGCCTTCCCCACTGCCATCCTTCTCCCCAAAACAGGTGATTTTGCCAAAAAAACCCCTTCAGCTGGGAAAAAAAACCTTCCCCTTTGGAAGAGGAAACGAAAAATAAAAAGTCCGTGGGGCTCACGGGAAGTGGTTTGGGTTATTTTCGGAGGAAATAAAGCTGAGGATGTTGTCACCTTTTGGAGGGGAATCCCCCGATTTAATTTCTGGAAGTATCCGTGTATCAAAGCTGACCAAAACCGAGGAGGATTTGATCTTTGCCTGGAATTCAAACCCGGCTGCGTCCCCAGAAAAACACCGGGAAGCTTTTTGGAAGCCAAAAGCAGCATTTTTTTGGTCAGTAAATTCCCTCCCACGGGAGCCCGGGCCGGGCCGTGCCGCGTCAGGGCTTTTCCTGCCCGCGCCTCCTCCGGCCTCGCGCCGTTCCCGAGCCTGGCATCGCATCCGTGCCCGCGTGGGCCGGAGAACCTCGTCCGTCTGCCCTCTCATTAGCACACTGTGGGGTTAATTAACACGCTCTGGGTTAATTGGAGACGTGTTTCCCTCCTGTTGGCAGTCACCGGCTCTGAGCTGCTTCCGTTATCCCAAATCGGGGCAAATCCGGTTGGGATGAGCAGAGGAGGCCACGGAAACCCCAACTCGAAGGGGGATACCCAACGTGGGGAGTCAGGCTGAGCCTGGGGTACCCTCCCTTCTGCCCCCCACCCCCTTCTGGGGGCCAAATCCAATTATTTGATTAATCTGGGCTTCTATCGCGTTGTTTTTGATCGCCGAAGAAATTCGGGACGGATTTCCCTGAGCGTTGGGACAAGAACACAAGGGCTCGGCCCCCGCTTTTCTACCGAGGGAAAATGGTTTGGAATGTGGAAATTTCAACATTTACGCTCATTTTTTTGTTGTTGTTGTTCTGTATTTTTTATTAAAATCCTGCGCACCACTGCTGCGGTGCCCTGGCCCAGCCCTGGGTCCTACACAGTAGGATGGGCTGGGCCAGGTGTCCCCCTTACCCTGGGGGGGGGTGACAGTGACTCCCACCCCCCGAACAGAAAATAAATTAGAAGGAATAAAAAAAAAAACCAAAACCAGGGGGGATTGGAGACATGGGGACCTTGTCACTGCAGTCTGGGGACACGGGGACCCCCGTCACCTCTGGGGTGCCTGCTGGGAGACACAAGGACCCCCATCACCCTGCTGGGGGCTGTGCTGGTGACATGGGGACCCTCCTGTGTCATTGGGGATCCCACCCCGCAGGGAAGGTGACAGCTCGGAGCCCTCCCCGGCTGCAGCTCGGCTGTCCCGGGAGGGGCTCAGGGCCGCCCCGGGGCCGCGGGCAGCAGCAGCGGCTTGGGGAGCAGGGGGGGCTTCATGGACAGCGAGCGCTCCA